>UYYA01004537.1:0-92798 GCA_900624975.1 Angiostrongylus costaricensis | reverse complement strand
TTCTAAGCTCCGTGTCCACCAAGCTTTCCCTCTCTCCGAGTTCGGCAGATTGGCACCGGGCTTGTTTGGGAAGAGAAAAAACATTGACTCGATGCAGAAGCAGACCACCGCATGTAGGCCAGTTATATGTCCAACCATATACAATCATCTCTATGATTCCTCAATAAAGTTGAATACATGGCGCACCCATCAGGGAATTTTTTTTATCATGGCAAAACCGTGTGGGTGCAAGATATTGAAGCAATTCATTGTTAATGAACTCGCCATCAATTATGGTACTTTATTAGGAGTGCAGAAATCGAAGACTTTATTGAATGCAGGTCTGGCCTCTACAGTACAGGCGAGTTGCAAGAGCTTATCAAAACATGGGGTGGCTAACCCTGAGTGCGTGAGAGGGTGAATCCAAAACTATGTGCTATTTATTGCACAACATCTCTATCCACTGCGTCAGACGCACTTCTTATTCCTGTTCTTCATTTTTCTCCCGAGTCTTTCGTTAATTGCTAGAAGATTCCTCGAAGTAGTAAAATATTCTTAATTAAACTTTTCCTTTTATTGCTTCCATAGTTTTTACAAAAGAAAAAAGTTCAAAAATCTTCTAGAAACCATCCTGACAAAGAAGGTCAGGAGCCAGAAAGGATAGGCATGCAGAATCGGAGCAAGAAGTATTCACTGCGTCTGTAAGTTTCATCTGCAAAAAACAGCACTGAAAGATAAGTGTGTTTCTTCACACTTAACATTTCAGTCGGAAATCAAGAAGGTGATTGACGACGTTGTAATGGAACATAAGAATTCCTATTCAAATAGAATGAACTGCATTAGAGAATTCCATGAGATCTAGGAAGCGGTGGGATATTTGTCCGTTAAAGTGAATGACGCAATTTGTATTTAAATAGACTTGTTTTACAATTAAACGTTTATCTATGCAATTCCTAAATACTATTTAAGTCAGAGGCGGTGTTGAGTTAAAAAATAGGGGCAAACACTCGATCAACTCGAAAATGTGCAGAATCCCTTGCCTTGATTTTTGGAAGCGTCACAGTCACAGAAACGAACAGAAGTTTCTAAAAGATTTATTTGATTGATAAGTAAGTTTCCAGATATTTTCTACTTGTAATAGTTGTATAAGATGTACATTTTGAAAAGTTAATGTAGCATTAAATTTTACCCGTGTATTTGAATGAAGTATAATGAAGTGAAAGCAAGTGTCCATTCTCCGAATATTAAAGCGCTGACACAAAATTATTTCGAGGGCTTTCGATGCAAATGCAACCAAAGTGACGCTAAGATGATTGCAAATTTTCGGAGCCCTAGTGCAGCTTCGAACCCCGCGATTATTCTTTGCGGGTCTCACGTGTTACCCAGTGCTTCGCCGTGGTCCTTGCTTTGCTTTTCTCTCAGGCAGATCCAAATAAATAAAAAGACGCAAAAACATCACAACATCCTTTTCACATCATGTCTGAAAGTGAATCTGTGTGGGATTTTTAGGCTAGTCAGGACGACTTTTGCAATATTATCCTAAAAGCGAAGGTGCTTGCTGAGATAGATCGAAGAGGAACAATCCAAGAAGAGGACATCCGTGCAATTCTATTTTTCAGCCACAAATGAAATGCGGAAATAAAGCGCTTGATATACGTTGTATGTTCTGATGCATCGGTGTGATGTATACGATGTAAGCGGTGTATGCGGTGTATAGTGTGTGTACCATTCATGTGTGAATATCCCTCACATCTTGTTGTGTGTCATACGTGGGACGCATATTACATGTATTACACACTGCGTTAGATATTTGTTGTGGCACCGATGACAAAGAGGCTACAGGAGAACGAGTCGAGAACAACTTCATTGCCAGATGAATGAACATCTATGGAAAACTAATAAGTAATCGGAACTAATAAGGTACATGATTAATTTCTTTACCACCATGGGGCCCTTCAAATCCCGCTGAACACGATTTCCGTTAACAATAGCGCCTTTGTAAAATTCAAAGGTACTTTATTGATCTGGTTAGGTTGCCTTAGAAATGTTCACAAGTAGTCCTGCTTCTGACTAGCGATGTTTTCCCTAAAATGTGCTTTGTACGAAATACAAGCCGTCATTGCAGCGCAGAGCGGCGCCTAACTGAGCCAATGAGACGCGCGAGGAAAGAAATTGGTCAGCTAAAATACATTTTAGAGAACAGCAGTAAATCCTTCAGCGTTCCATCGTTGTAAAAGTGTGTTTAATTTGAGAGTAGGGTTGATTACGTGCACCATAAGCAATGGTATGTTCTAACACCCAACATCATCGCGCTCTTCACAAGAAGTTTATAAGTACAGTAACTAACCTCCGCTTGGATTCGGTTTGTTAGACCGTCGCTGAGCGGTTAGAGGACAAATCACATTACTAGCAGCCATCACATGAAAACGTTGTCATTGCAGCTCAACATTCGATATGCCAATGAGTTAAGTTCACAGCTCTCAATTTGAAATATAACTCATACAGTGGCCCAGCCACTCTTGGCAGTTGTTGCATGTCATTTGTTCTGGTTATTTATATATATATATATACATATATATATATATATATACAACACCTGGTTGCCTAAATGGTTTGCCGCCTATTCGTAGATATCGGGTGGGGGCGGGCAGGATGTTAAAGTTGCACAGCAACTTTTAACAAATTCGTTTGGAATCCTATAACGGAGGACAGATTAGTGAAAGGAATCAGTACCACCTTGGCAAGAACATAATTACTAGCTGGTAAACGACAAGTGAAGTTCTAACACGTCTATGCAGTCTCAAAGGAAAGAAAACCTTATTCGAATAGAAAAATGTCCGCCAAACAAAAACTTTGCCTGGTCTCTCTTAATTAGCCGTGATTCGTAAAGAAAGCTCATTCAACTAATCAGGTAATCAAGCAATCAAGGAAACTGGTTTAGAAGTTTGTAACAATGAATGTAATCTTGTCGTGAAATGAATTGTGATCTTTTGACGTTTTCAATTCATCTAATTTTCAGCGGAATACGTCCTGCAGAAGACCGCGTACACTAGTGGGCTCACAGCTTAGTAATACATTACCGAAAACAGTTTTTGTCTAACCTACTTACCGCCTTATTTAAGAATACTAAGTATTTCCGCTGCATAAATACAAATTCTCCAGTCCAGCGGAAAGCTGTCGGCATTGCGACGACTCCGACGACTGTTATCGACTTATTATCGTGCGTATCACAACGATCAAAGTGATAATCCCTCTCATCAGGTAACAGCTAGGCTATTGCTTTGCGTGAAAAGATGCATGATGAATTTTGGTAAATTTTTAATGATATTTATAAATGACCCACATTGAATGTTGAACATAGTCTATCGAATGACGTATTCATCTATTGTATCTTAACCCGTAGCGTAATCGAAATTTGTTTGAATAACGAGCAACAAGCATTTTGAGGACTGGCTGGATTATTGTTGTTTTCATTTTCAATGTCATTTTGCCCACTTCACACCGGAAGGCGTTTATTAGGTTAGTGATCTATGGTCGAAAAGTAGGGATAGCAATGTTCTTCCGATTGACTCTAATATCCTATGCTCTGCAAAGATAATCGCCATTTGGTCATTTCAAACAGTAGCACAGCATTTCTGGTAAAATGAAAAAATTGTGTCGTTTTCTTGTTCAGCAATCGCGAGGTTTTTAAACAGCATACATTTACTTCCATAAAAACACAATACAATACAACGCTAGCTGACGTTTCGCCTTCTTCAGAGCCTGGAAGGGTATGCTGATATACAATCTACTAGGCCAAACGCTTCAATAACACTTACACAAAGACGAAAGACTCTTTGGTAATTACACGATCAATACTTCTCGAAAAACCCAACGCTTTTTCGTGACTTCCAATGAGGAAGTTTAGAACAGCTGATTATAGTCGCATGTGGTTGACGACTGCACCATCCCACATCAAAAATCGATGCGAACGTACGGGATCAGGTCGCGTATGATCTCCGGGCATTCGTCCCTGCTATTCATTGTAAGGTTTTTGGCATTGATCCAAAAAGCCTCTAGGAGTTTTCGCGCTGGTGTTTTGGACTCCTGTGCAAGGATATTGACTTTTACTTCAAAATCGTCTCCGCTATGCTTTTGTATCCTATGCGTGCCTAGTGGGGTGCTTCGTCTTAGTTTTCGTTTGCCATTTAGGTGTTCTTTTATACGGATACACAAAGGTCTACCCGTTTCGCCAATATATTCATCTCCGCAATTGTTACACGAGATCAGGTATATCGTACCTGAACTCATGCAATCACCGTCCCTGCCGTAAGGGCAAATTACGCAATTTGTTGTTTCACACAGACGGTCATACAGGCGGTTGCGAGCTAATTGGCGACGTCGAGTAGTCGGTGGTATTTCAACTATCGCTACCGATTCCTCTAGACCTGCCCTTCTTAAGCATCGTTTTATAGCTGCGCTTACTTCATCGCTTATAAAAGGCAACACAAACGGGATTTTGTTTTGGCCAAGTGTTTCGCGTGGGCGCGTCGTTCTCCTTGTAAACTTATCTCGTGGGGTTACTATTTCGTAGCCATTGGAGATGGCTATTTGCCGAGCCAAGTCGCGCGATTCTTCCTTTAGTTTCCTGGTAGTGAAAAAATTGTTAAAGAAGAAAAGAAAAGGACAAAAAAATGTAAACACAACATGCAGCAATGGTTGGTTAAATGTTGAAGGAGCCAAGTTTAAGACTGCGCCACAATTTTCTAGCGTAACTAATACATAAGCAAGTTTCAGTCGTCCGACACGACAGCCCTATCAGCGTATATGTTTCACTTTACGGCTGTTTGCCAAACAAGAGCTCATTTTTTCTGAGTTTTAAAAAATGTTGCAGCTTTTTGTTTAGGTCTCTAGAAACGTAGTACGAAAAGACTCATCTATGGATGCTACTCACACAACTTTTAGGTGAATCTTACTTATAATGATTTGTATTCGTAAAACGAAAATAATATCGGTGAGCTAATGTGTTGAGTGCCATTTCAGAACTTTTCAGCCTGGTATGTGATGCACAGGCCAAGCCAAGCCAATTGTGTAAGTGTATTCTGTGGTTTCCTCGTGGAGGTGTGGTAAATAGAGAGTGTGTTCTCTGTGTCCGTTCCATTGTGTGAAATATCATCTAGCATTTTGAACAGTTATGGGCTTGACAATCTTTTCGACTTGGTGTTTGCTGTAAAAACTACTCAGAACAGTTGCTAATGCTTCGGCGATTAGGCCCTTTCCAGAGCCTGAGAAGGTTAAATTGATTCACAGCCTACTTCGGCCTAGACTTTCATAACCATCAAAAAAATAAAAACTCAAAACATAAGTTTTTATTTGTATGCGAAACGGCTTTTCTTAAACAGTCACCGTTTTTCCTTCGTAAGTTGTGCACTTGTTAATGGCCACCAACCACGCTGAGTCTTCCCTTGATAGGAAATTTATCTGTAACGGATAAAAAATCTGGCAACAGTTCATCACTGGATTTCTGAAATTTATTCGGAACGCCGAGAGATTTTTCTGCGATAATATTTTAGATTCCTATGCCAGGAAGTGACTTTTACCTCAAAATCTTCTCCGTCCGTTATGTTTTCGTACCTTATTTGTGCCTATTGAAGGGTTTCGTTCGACTTCATCTAGTTTGTAGCGACACTGGGTGATGAGCCCTGTTTCTTCAACGCATCTGTTTCCACGGCTTTACAAAAAATAAAATACACAGTGCCTGAACTTATGCCATCACTGTCACTACCTTGAGAAAAATCACGCGGTTTTCTGCTGTACAGATGGTTACACAAACGGTATATATGTATATATACATATACATACTTGATTAGATACTTGGACAACCTGCCTTTACTGGTTCTGGGTTGTACGGGTCACAGCATAATTTCCATTCTCCACAGATTTGCAGGTTTAGCTATGGTGGTTTCCTGGAGTCCCGAGGACAGCCTGGCCAATGTCTACCCCAGGTCGTCGCCAACACGGGTAGTCGCGGCCCTTGCGGATCAGAGCAAGGTTTGCAGAGCAAGGTTTCTTTTGTATATATACATATACACACTTGATTGGATACTTAGACGGCCCGCCTTCACCATGCGACTAGTTCGATTCCAGGACGTAACAGACATTTATATTTAATTGCCCCTGAATATTGGTTACATCGAAATGATGAAATCCTTTCCTTGCTTATAAAAAATTATTTCATTGCAGTTTTCGAATCGTTCCAACCTCCTTCTACGAAGTGAATTTGCAGCAATTTATCAACTTAATGTCGAACGCATCGAGACCCATCAAGGAATAATATGCAGCTCATCGACAGTGCTTCAAAACCAGAGAATTTGCCATGAGTAGTTTTGTTGCGCGGATGATTATGTGTATTGAAAATGTCGTGACTTAATTTGGGGCTTTTCCCGGGTTTCCCTTTAAAATCCTGTCATCTAGCTCGGTGTTCGAACATATCTGCGGTATAAACCATCCAGAATTGCGAGACCATCTACCAAAATGCTTGGGCCCCCGTTATTGGGTAATGCTATTAATTAGAAGAGTAGCGAAGTGGTTAGTGATGCCATCGTTCAGGAAGCAATGGCTCTAGTTCGGTCTTCGTCCTAAAACTCTCCTTTAGTCCACATGAGAACGGGTTATCCCGGCTATCTCTAGGATTGCAAGGAGATTTTATTCGATCAGCATTCCACAACCATAAAAAGGCGAAATGCACACGCCACCCAACACGCCAAATGTCGGAAGACTTTTGTTGACGACGAATGCGAAGAAAACGAGTCGAATGCAAAGCAGAGCTGGGATTCCTACTAAAGATGTGATGAGGGGTCATGTAATAAAAGTAATCTAAAAATTGTCTCATGACCCGAGATTATATACTTGTCATGTTAAATGGATCTTTGCACTTTTTAAACCCGATTTTTTGCTTCATATTCACCATCTACGTCGGCCTACGAACGCTTTGCGTGAGGCCTCGGCTGCAACTTTCGTCTTTGTTAGTAATGTCATTCATTGTTCGTCTAATTCATCCTTCCTGCATTCATGAGATAACCTCACGAGCGCGTTCTCTCGTGGATTCGTGCAATTTTGTAGCATAAAACTCTTGTAGCGGTTTCCTGACAGCAGTTTGATGAGAAGCTATCGGGTCCTGGAGCGGGTACGAGCCAATGTCTGGGTGGGTTGCACTGGTCTTCAAAAGAACCGGACCACATCCACTATCCTAGCCACTCTGTTGGATTTTTCACAGTACAAGTAAAATAAATGACAGACAAAATCGCGTAAGAGTTTCAAAAAAAGTATGTCGCCTCACCAACATGATTCTATGCACCTTTTTGTCACCGAGACTTCGGAGAACGTTTTGCCGATTTCTTTCAGGGAACACATGAATATAACACTTTGCTAAAGGACACCCGAAAAAATATTGTGCTTGTCTACTCTGACGGCCAATTTTGAGCGACTATGAAATAATACGAGTTATGCTTCACTCGAGATTTTCACTCGGCTCAAGTTTAAATAACAGCCTTCAAATCTAGTGAGGTCCTATAAATAGTCGCATAAATAATGTGTTCCTCAGAGATTTTAAGATAGAGTAGTTTTCCATTTTACGAAAAGTTTTACAATCACATATGGCCCCAAACGTGTTTATTTGACGTAGTCCGTCACACATTTGACACAAATTGACACGTCACAAATTTATTCGTCACACAACAACCCAAGTTCACATATTCCGCAGACAACAGCACTTTACTTCGTATGCTCCTCTAGAACACTTCATTCAGAAAAGCCTTCGGAACTCCAAGTGCATAGGTCTGCCACATGAGCATTTTGTTTTGTTTTTGAATGCTGTTAAACAATGGTTTGGTCGGAATTCCAGGAATCGCAAGGTAGATCTCCTAGGACGTTCCTAAATCTCCACCAGCACAACCCGCTGTTGCAGATCGAACAAAGCTTCGCCTAGAAAGGCCTTCTAGCAATTTTCCGATCTTAAAAGAAGGGACGGCGTAATTGGTCTGGTGGAACCAGAATCCACGGTTATATCAAGTGGCATCGCAAATCGCTTTGCCTCCAACGTCTATTTTTTATTCATAACAGTAGTAAATAGTGATATACTTTTGCGATATATCTCTAGAAAAAGTCAACTTTTTCTTAGCGCTGGCGAAATGCTCTCCATTTAGCCAAAAAAATTCAATGTGTTATTGAAACGATTTCTTGCGACAGAATTGCTTTCATTACTATCGCTCTCATACCACTATCTAAAGACATGGTAACAATTTCAAACTGTGGACCAACGTGGAAAGGATGCACCACCACATTTGTGTTTTTTCAACGCTTCACAAAAGTAGTTTGGGTTAGGGGTGTTCGGTTTTCTCACCAGATTAACTGAAAGGTGCCAGTTAATGCATCGACCACTGTGCTCTTAAATCAGAAAGCTTTTAGTAAATAGAATTCCAGTAATACACAACATATTCAAACAGCCATCGAAAATTTTGCAGCGGTGTGCTGTTGCGCTGATTACAGCAAGCACAGTTCTCTGAAGAATTTGAACTCATAAGAGTTCTATTCAGTTCTTGTCCATGCCAGACATAACCGTCAGGATAAGTTATTAGAGAGATAGAAGTCCATCAGCAAAACTGTGTTCAATAGAACGCGTTTTCCAAGTTTGCATTCCATTAAAATTATTCACGAGAAGGAACATACTAAAATTTCGTCTTCGAAATAGTAATCCTCTTCCTTCCTCGGATGGTTTTTAGGCTTTATTAAATGAACTTAGATCTTCGCTTGCCCTTTTATATTATTTTTAACAAGAAACAGAAAACTGCTTCTAGCACTGCTATGGTTAAAAAAAATTGGCGGAAAGAATTAAGAAGCAATGGTATCGGTGTTTGTAGTGTATAGTACTTAAGTGCACGGAAATGCCAATCACGGATTCGAAGCCCACCTAAGGGTCTGTATTTTGCTCATATCTCATCATCCTTCGAGTTGTATTTTTCATGATACCGTGTCATAAAAGAAAAGTAGGCATAAATAAAAGTTGCTTATTACGACACAATATTTACCAAGAATATCAGTGTTACAAGCGTGTGTAGTGCAATTGTTAGAGACGCGGTGGAATAAAGAGTACAGCGGTAGGTGGTTCGAACCCGTGACCTAAGGCTTACCAAACCTTCTGTCCCTCTGGGCTCGACAAATTCGAAGCAGATCTGTCTGGAGGAAATACAAATGCTATCGTGATATCTTAGTATGTTCCTCCAGGTCAGCGTGTAGGCGAAATATGAATTCAACCATTTTTACGATGCTCAGTGGAGTCGAATGCAGGGCCTCTGTGACCGAAGAACACTTTTAATACCTGCCTACACAGAAGTAATTGCGTTTAAGAATGTTTTCGTGACTACTAGTTTAATGCTATGTAACCTCAAATTCTTGGTGATAGCAATGTACTTAAAGCTCTGGAAACAGGGAAACGTACATAGAAAGGAATAGTGAAACTCAGTTAAACAATCAAGAAACCGACAGTAAGCAAGAATGTACACTCATTTTCTCAACTTGCACCAACTGATGTCTAATATCCACTTTGTACATAAGTTCATTTTAGTAAAGGCTAAACTCATAGCAAGAAGCTCCGATAGTGTGAACTGTGGTTATGTAATCAAGATCAGATTCTGATCCCATGAGTAAATACCACAAGACTTTCATTTACATGCGTCCCCTTCCAATGGCTCACCGCTTCAACGTGGCCGGGAGGTGTTCCTGGGTGTCGTGCTGTGACGTACTGTGGGGTGATTCATCCCCCCGCAGAGCCTTCCACGCTGAGAAGGAGTCCGGATTTTACATCAGGAAGCCTACCTAATAATAAACCAATACCAAGATTCACACCGTCCTGGTATCAAACTAGTCGAATGGTGGCAAATCTCTCTCTGTTCCACAAGGCCGGCGACTGCCTGTGGTGGAAACGACCTGGGGAAGACTTTGACCACATTGACCTCGGAACTCCGGGAAACCACAAGAGCAAAAGCAGAAAAGCTTCGAAAAAGTGGAACTTCTGCTGGGGCCCGCACAACCCAGTTATGACGGGCCATTAAAGTATCGAGTAAGTAAATATGTACGTCCGGTTTTCGTTTTCCTACGTGCATTAAACCTATTCTAATCTTATTCGGTTTTATTATATTATTCCTACGCTCTATTGTATTCTTGCTTTCCATTCTCGACGTTTTACGATTTATATCTTTATTTTTCATTTTTTAATTGACCTTTCCACTAAAAATTTCGGAAGCAGTCCACATCGTCGATCCATTGTAGGCCCTGTGGAAAATAACGAGTGTGAAGCGACGGCTTTCAAGATAACAGATAAGTGAGTATTAAATCAGTCCAAAAGATTTCGTAAGCTATAGATCGACAACAAAATCTTGACATAACGCAGAAATGGGAACGTTTTCGTTTGGTGAACAGCGGTCAGAGCTGCGGAGATATAAATAGCATAATTGGCTACGCAAGTTTGAAGAGCATTGATAAAGGGTCACAAAACAGCCCTCACATCTGCCCAATTAGTGTTCAAGGAAGGCTTCCCATGTGAAAAGCATGGTGAGAGTGAAATTATGTTCGCAGTTGAACTCGCTCACATATGACAAGACGAATATCGACGTAGTTCGAAGGTGAAGCACCCTGAAGGCGAACAAATGCTAGTAGTCGTTGTTTTCCGAAGTAATGATGGTCCAGAAAAGAATCACTGTGGAAGAGAAAAATCTTCTCTCTTTCAAGACGTTTGAATCAACTCACAAGTCTCCCATGATAGGCCATTTCGTTTTAGGGTGCTGCAAGCGGAATAGTAGTGTTTCAGCTATTCATTACGAAGGTGGCCCAACCTACCCAGGCCCAGTTCCATCACGCGCTGACCTAGGCCCAGGAAGCTTCCCATCTCTCGCAACCAGGGAAATCGGTGCCACATTAGTCTGCCCACGGCTTACTTTCTCTAATTCACGTTGAAACGCCCTAGCATTGCAACATCAGGATTCTAGGGAGCAGCGACTTTTTCATGATTCACTGATACTCTTTACGAGGACGAAAAATCCTCAAACAGTGGTGAAATCCACATCAGAAACCTCGGAAACCACCATGGGTGATGGATGCTAGGGAAGAAATCGGGTACACGTGCTGCAATCCACACAATGTGATTTTAGGTCATGTAATTAATAATAATAATAATAATAACAATAATAATATTAAGTTCCATTTACAGAAACAGAATAACTCCAATATGGACTCCGGCAAGAACGAATACTTATCCAAGGGTCGAAAACAACAACTGTGAATCTGACGTCGATTTTTCTAAGACACCTCTAAGAACCTATGGCAGTTTAACAATGTGGAATTAAATCCACTGAATTTTTTTCATTGGCTACGAAGTCCAACGCACAGAAGTGGCGGAGAACCATCAGAGCACACTCAGTTGTGACGTCAGAGAGTATTACGAAATTTCACTGATGTCTCCTTCAGCCATTAATTACGCAGTCAGCTGGATCAGATGTGATAAAAGTTTATAACTAATAAATCGCGGTGTTGCCCCAAATTTATAGGGTTTATAGGACTGCCGCCTCCGAAGCTCTAGGTTCTTCTTTTACAGAAATACAGAAGGCAACAAAATTCAAGAAGAAGCTTTGGAAACTACCAAAAAGGGAGATTTGTTCACTTCTACGTTTTGATTTAGTTTTCGTTTGAGAAGGCACCGTTATCGGAAAACGCTGACGCAGAACATAATTGGCTTATCTGATGATCGTTTCGGATTCGGATTCTACATCGTCCTTGAGCGGTCGGTTATTTCTTCATACCCACGTTCGTTTCTAACTTCGGTTTTAACATTGTCTCCGATTCAACTATTAGGAAGAAGGAGCGAAGGATTCGTCGCCGAAAACACACCTCCCTTAGAACCACTTCCTGGTGAAGACCTGTATACGCACTTGCAAGGTTAAGTGAACACTCCAGGAAGGACCAAGTTATACGGCCAGCAATAGACCAACCTCAATGCGCTGTACACCGGGTGCTCCCGTCTATGACTTCAGGCGGTGAGACGACCAGTGAGAGGCCACAAAACCGCGCGATGCGCAGGACGTCAATAGAACGGAATCTGACGAACACACGCATGATACACCATGAAGATGATTTCTTACTCAGCACGTATAATGCCAGAACACTCTCACAGACGCCGATCTCCATGCCCTTTTTGAAGCTTCAGATCACACACCAATTCTATGTGGTCGCACTGCAGGAAAGAAAATTAGGGAAGACCGACACATGCGGATTTAACAGCAGTGCCCTTGTCATCGGTGGAGAAGAAGTCCCGTCGCGAAATGACGGTGGCGCAGGCTTTGTCGTTCATCCGTCCACTGTCCATGTCGTCGACTCATACGAGGTCGTTTCCCCTCGCATAGCCGTCCTTCGTCTTCAACTGATGCGTCATAAGAAGATCACAATCATCAGCTGCTACTCATCGACCGACGCAGCTGATGAGTACGAATTAAATGCGTTTTACTATCATTTAGAAGAAGTCATCCGCAATGACAAAGCATACCATAAATTTGTTATGAAAGACTTCAAAGTTAGAATAGGAAAGGTCAAAGACAGCAAATACAGGATCGGAAATTTTAGATTAGAGAAAGTAATGGGAATGGAAACCGTCTCGCAGGCTTCCTGTTTGTAGTACGTCTTTTTTATGGAAACTCGTTTTACCAGAGGGTGGAAAGCTGCCGCTGGACATGGGAGGCTCCTAACGGCATGACTCATGTGAATATCCACCACAATTTGGCAAACAAAAGATGGTGACCACTTGACACATTGGTAGTCCTGTCATTGTGTACTGGTTCCGATAACCGCCTTCTTCGCGCAAAGATTTGATTAAGCCATAGGCTGGAAAAGATTTCAAGTCATCGACCATGAGGAAGAAGTCAAGCTGTATACTACGAGAAGACTCTGAACGAATATCTCTCCAAACGATCGGCCGATAAAAGAAGACCCGATCGAAGAGTAGAAGCTGATTGTCGAAGGATTGAAAAGTTGTGCTGAATTCGTCCCAGTTCCTCAAGCAAGAAGGTCGGATCGCATCTCCACAACTACTAAGGAGTTGTTCGAAAAAAGAAGGAAGCCGGAGCTTGATCCTACTGCAACACGTTTAACACGGCTAGAAGTAAATTCCAGCTACAGAAGAGCTTCGCAGCAAGGACTACATCGGTAAAGGTAGAAGAAAATACTGGAAGCAGTAGAGAAAAAAAGCAGTCTGCGGAAATGCCGTCGGGGCTTGTGTGATTATAATGTTCCTCTGTCAGCCCTCATATACGAAGATGAGATCACAATTTTAACTTATTATTTACTGCCTACTCTTTCTAACGGCAGGGTATACATTGCGAAATATAACTCTCAATGATGCTGAGATGTTTGCAAAACTGCGGACCGCAGGTGTCTGCCTGCCGCTAAAAAGAGTAGGCAGTAAATAATTAGTTAAAATTGTAATTATAACTGCATCCTCAGCTTAACTGGGTTCGTCGCCGATTTCGGCTCTCCAGATCAATCCCGCTGACGGGTGGTTGCTGATGGCAAAAGATCGATAGAACTAGCTCAGAGACATGCGAAACGAAGTACTCGCATGGCGTGGTGGTAAACGCACTATTCCCCGCTATTCCCGGGAAGGACAATAGCGCCTTCGTTCACCACTGCAGACACCTGCGGTTCGGCGTTTTGCAAGTATCTCAGCATCATGGAAGTTATATTTCGAACACTGTTTCCGGTGACTTCATGACGATCCGATAAACATATGTCTAGCATTTCGTTGGCGGTTATCTCATGAAAAACATCTGCAGTTACAGTCCTATGCTTTGACTATCGCCTTATCAGATTGAAACGCTTGAAAAATGTTTTCAGCACCCGTCTTTCCGCATACTGTAGCCCGACTCCACCTACTGTAACCTGACTCTGCCCAGCCCAAAAGGTGTCCGTCATTGTGACTGCTACTTACAAGTCCCGCGTGGCGTACACAAAGGCGAGCAGCTAATTCTGACCGAATAGTCTTAACTACTTGGTATTCCTATATCAACGAGCCGTCCTAACAAATTTTGGTGCATTGGCCGCTTGGAAGGATCCATTAGGTCAAGGAGGTCACAACCAAGTACGTTAATTCTTCAATCAAGTCCAACCTATCACTGGAAAGTTACAGACGGATACTTACGCGGTATACTAACCAAATGCAAAAAGTCCTAACCTGATTCAAAGATGCGCAGTTAGAAGAAATCAGTATTCAAGACCTGCAAGATGAGATAATGCCCACCGTTATTCACACAAGCCAATAGCAGTTAGAATAAGGAGTTGCAGTCGTAGAAAACATGACCACAAAGATTCAACACGCACTAGATGAACTCGCTACCATATTCGAAAAGACGCACCCAACGTTACCGAATACCGAAGGAAAGTTCGCACAGTACTCGAGTACCGCTGAAGAAGCGATTGGCAATACTTTCGAATACCTTGTACTCCTTCATGCTCGGATCCATGGCTTTAAGGCACATGCTGAGCTTCTCAATACGTCCCACAAACTCTCCACTACGAACAGTGGCTAAGATGAAGCCGCCGTCACTGCGGTCGCCTAAAAAATTTGGAGCTACCCACAATCCCAATCCAGCAACATTCAATGGCGATATATGGGACTGGGATAATTTTTGGGAGCTTTTCAACTTAAACGTAAATTCGCAAAATCTCTCCAAGCTACGAAAATTTAACTACCTGCTTAGCTCCTTAAAGGGGAAACCTCTACAATCGATGAAGAATTTCCAACTCACTGGACAAAACTATGCAAAAGTCATAGAATTTTCATAGAATTTCTTACTAATAAGTACAGTAATTCTGAAGAATTTATTCGCCAGCTCCTTAGAAAGATGCTCAAAATCTCCCTTCACTCATCGACCATACAAGAGCAATGCATACTATGGGAAGACAAGGAAGCCATCATAGACCAATTAGTGCCAAAAGGAGAAAATGTCGACAATCAGTCCACGTATCGAAAGGTGCTTTCGAAATTTCCGGTCGGGTTCTTCACAAAAAGATCACTTCTCCCAACGAACCCGTCACAATGCAGCAGCTTCGAAAATATTTCGAAGAGGTTATAACCAGCGAGGAACTGGTATGTCGCCAGTCTACCTCAACACCTCCTCCAGATACAGTATGTTTCGATAATAAAGTCAATTATTGGAAGCCGCCGACAATAAAGCTCTTGTGCTTGTATTGTAAAGGCGACCATAAGCCTTTCTATTGCAGTAATTACAAAACACCACAAAGAAGATACCAGTGTCTTCAAAATAGCAAGCTATGTCATATTTGCCCCTTCTCATCCCACAACACAGTTCAGTGCAACGGGTCGTCATGTCGTAAGTGCCAGAAACGCCGCCACACATGCTGTTTCTTTTCAACACCAAAAGAGAAGACGTTCGTGAAACCTACGAAGAATGCGAACGCCAAAAACGAAGCCAACGTCAGTAAACACAAAAAGAAAAAGCATAAAAAGCTCACTTCTACGTCAAAAATAAACTACTTCGGACAAAAGACACCGGCCAAAGACAAAATTTCGACGAAATCCAGCCCAAAACTGCAGTCAACCCTCCTACCCACAGGGGAATTGACTATAATGAACCTAACCACAAAACAATTGGAGAAAGTTTCCGTCTTACTAGACATGGGAGCCGAGTTATCCTTTATCGACGAGAATCTTGCACAAAAGCTCTATCTACCGACGATAGAAGAAATTAAGCTACGACTAAATACATTCGGCTCAAACAATGTGCAAGAACGCGTTTCACGAAAAGTCCCGTTACAGGTATGGGACGCGGACGGCCATCAAATATCGTTATTCTTGTTCACACATAACGCGATAATGAAGCCTTTCAAACGACCACCAATTTGTCTAGAAACATAGACTTCATAGTTAAAAAAAACAACCTCCAAATTGAGATAAGTAAAGCCAGGCTCGTGGTCCAACCTTCCATTCTACTCGGATGCGACTAACTGTGGACCCTGATGAAAAACGATAAACCGCACATTGAACTACCATCCGGGTTACATCTTATCCCAACGTGTCTAGGTCATTTATGTACAAGACAACTAAAAAGTTTTCCTGCGCAACAAAAAAAAAATGATATTGTGTTGTTACAAGTACAACACAGCGAAGAAGGAAACACATTGCCCATACAGGATTTCAAAGATGAACTAGACAGATGGGATCAATACTGGGCACTACACGTGCAAGTCGATGAAAATGAAATGAATAAGTGTAATCAGCATTGGACATTGGAATGTCAGGTCCATCCTTGCCTTATTGAGGATGCAGAAACGGACGAAAACGAAGCAATCAAATAGGAACAATTTTGGACCCTCGAATCTGCTGAAACGGAAGAATTCACGAACTCCGCTAAAATGGAAAAAACACTGACAGATCAGCATGTATGGCAAACCTTCAACAAAACCATTAAGAAAAGGTTAGACAGATATTACGTTTGTCTGCCTTGGAAAGACGAACAGCTATCACTACCTGATAATAGAGTAATTGCACTCAATAGACCCATAAGTGTTTGGAAATCTCTACAAAACAACAAAGATCTTCTCGATAGGTTTAATCTCATATACGGAGAACAACTCCGCCTGCACATCCTAGAGGAAATCAAAGAACAGGAAAGGCCACAAAGCACCCGAGTTCATTACATTCCTCACCAAGCAGTCTTAACTCCCAATAAAAACACCACTAAGATTACAATAGTTTATGACGCATCAGCACACTACAAGGGATGCCCGTCACTCAGCGACGTCTTACACAGAGGACCAGTGATCCTCTCACAATTGTTTGGAAACCTTCTACGCTTTAAAATCGGACGAATCGCGATTACATCAGACATCGAAAAGGCCTTTCTGCAAGTCCGACTCCATGAGGATGATCGCGATGCCACACGATGCCTTTGGCTACATGATTACAGGCTACCACCATTTCCGAACAACATTAAAACCTTACGATTCACCAGAGATATTTTCGGATTAAATACATCACCATTTCTTTCGGCCGGAACAATACATTTTTATCTTGATCAATATAAAGAAGAAGCAGAATTAGTAACGCAAGTTAAAAACATCTTATACGTGGAGAACCTTGTCGTAGCCCTCGATGACCTCGAAAAAGCATTTTAGAGCTACCTACGCACAAAATAAATATTCAATGACCTCAACATGAATTTACGCGAATTCGCTTCCAATAATATTGACCTAATGGCAAAAATACCCTCCGAGGATAAAGCGGACACCAAATTACCGAAACTACTGGGAATACCATGGAAAACCGACTCCGACTGTCTGCTGATAACATGCATGACAAGAACAAATCATCGTATCACTAAGTGAACGGTGGCTAGCACATTAGCATCGGTATACGACCCCATGGGCTTTTTAACACCTTTTCTTCCTAAAGCAAAGGTATTCTTACACAGCCTATGGAAAGGCGAGTACAATTGGGACCATGTCCCACCAGATTCCCGTAAGGACGAATGAGTAGCCATATGCACGGAAATGCAAGGTTTCAGAAAACCTCTGCCACGTTGTCTTTGAACAAAAAGTGCAAAATATATTCTAGTAATCTTTGCCGACGCCAGAGTTGAAGCTCTGACCACCTGCATTTATCTACGCTCTGAAAATTCAACCAATCTTCTCATGGCAAAAAGCGAACTGCCTTCGTTAAAATCTACATCAACCGTACCAAAAATGGAGCTAGATGCGGTAACTATAGCTATGAGATTAACCAACGCCGTGCTCACTCAACTTCAAAGGACCTTAGAAATTCAAGAAATTTTCATCCTTTAAAACTCGGAGATCGTACTTAGCTAGATGAAGCGCGGACAACTAAAGAACGTTGAACTCAGAATATTCAACAGACTACTGGAAATCGAAAGACTCGTCGACCACATACAAATGAACGGTTATCGAATACTTTTCGGTCACGTACCATCACGTTATGACGCAGCGGACTGTGGTCTTAGCCAGAAGGAATTGCTCGACCATTTCTGGTGGATCGGACCACCTTTCTCCAAGAGTCTCCAGACAATTGGGAAATCATTTGCAACACTTTCAAACACAACGAAGAATCTTTAGAAAAGAGTCCAGAACTTCACAATAATCCAGTAGGCGCGATATTCCAAGAATTTCCTTGCGAAGAACAGCAACTGTTTTTTGCAGAACACAACAATTCAGACAAAGAGAACGGAAACGATATCTTTACCCTATTGGGAAAACACTCTGTGACAAATGTTAAAGGAATCGTAGCAGTAATTATGCGCTCCATTCAAATCTCAGTTGCCAAGGTGAACATTCGTAGACAACACCGTATCAAACTTTCCACACTTCTAAGTGCAACAGACAACCTGGATCCCAACACCTTTGGCGAAGAGATTACTATAGCTGGAAAAGTACTGGTCAGACAACATCAGTTGTCGACAGTAACCACGTCTATGCTCTAGTCTATAAAGCATCTCAACGTCAAACCACACAAGGAAGGTTTGCACCGACGTTTTGGACGACTACGAAACAGCGATTTAAGCAAAAAAGCCAAAAACCTTTTGCTTGTATTTCAGAATACTAGGCTTGCACAAGCAATCACAGAGGATTGTCACGAAAAGAGACACCCAGGCATTAGCCACACACTGTCAATCGTACGAGAACAATTCTGGATCCCAAAACTACGTGCACAAGTAACACGAATCCTCAAAAGATGCGAACCATGTCAACGCTTCAGCAACCTACCGTACAAATATCCAGAAAAAGAGACTTACCTAGGCATAGAGTTCACAAATCACGACCTTTCAAGCACACTGGTTTCTACTATTTTGGTCCTGTAACAATTGTTCAATCGCATTCCACTGAAAGTAAATCTTATGGAGCAATAATAACGTGTATGGTGACGAGAATAATACATCTTGACATCGTCTCCGACCTCACAACTACCTCATTCCTCATGTTCCTACGCCGATTGTTCGCCAGACGAGGAACGCCCGCATCAATTACACGTGACATCGCGCCAACATTTGTACTAGCGGAAACCATAACCATTCTCAATGAAGGCCTCAAATCCATACGAAATGATCCAGAAGTAAAACATACAGTTGCGAACCGTGAAATACAGTGGAAATATATTACTCCATTCGCCCCATGGCAAAGGCGCTTTTACGAAAGGCTCATCAAATCAGTAAAACACTCCTTATTTAAAACTCTGAAAACCGCAAAGCTCTCAACGGAGAAGTTAACAACAGTAATAATAGAATTCGAATCACTCCTTAATACGAGGCCACTGTTATACGTAGAATCGCAATACGCACGAGAAGAAACTCTTCGACCTATCGACTTCCTTCAAAAAGACTTCGAAATTTTTTTTCCTGCACTAGATGAGATGGCCAACGAAACATGCGACCTCTCCTATCTATCGTCAGAAGAGAAAGTCGTACTACGAACAAAAGAACAAATCATCAAGGCTTTAAATTCATCCTGCAGATTAATAGAAAAATTTTGGATAATTTGGAAATCTCACTGCCTAACATCATGGCGGGAAAAGCAACAGAGTAAGTCTACACAATGAGGCTCGAAATATACGCCTAAATAGGACAATCTAGTATTAATCAACGACCCGGCACACCTTCGATATTCGTGGAAGATGGGCAGAATTAAGGAGCTCGTCAAGAATTCACAAGGTATCGCACGGAAAGCCGTTATTCTACTACCATCACACGGTCTAATTCGCCGACCACTCAATCTCTTAACTCTATTGGAATTAGTTGAACCTTCATTACAGTAAAAACAAAGCGACCAGCAACTCGAGGCAACACCTCCGCAACCAACTAGACAACACGGATTACCAGTGGAAGGAAACAACACAACAGCAGTCACAGAAACAACACCCAGAAGGCGGACAGGTACATACAACTTACGACGCCAACAACGAATCCATTAGAACAAACTTCTCAATCCCTCATTAGCAACAACTCCAATTGTTTCACTGATCCTTAACATTCTATCCCTATTAGCTCTTCTGGGACAATGCTCAGCTGGAAATTCGAACCGGCATACCAACTTCCGCCATATAAAGTACATCAAAGGAGGAATACACCTGGCAACACCCCTTACCAGGTATGTGCAGACGGTTACTGTAAAATGTTAGAAACGCCAGAATCCTAAGAGATAGTCACACTTCCACCGCATGTAATTCTTCACGAGCACAAAATCCAATGGAAACTCGCTGATAATCAATCAATCGATATTATTATAACAACATGTCCACCGTCACCATTCTGCGAACATCTCAGCTGTGTACTATGTGCAGAGCTAATTTTCAATCCCGAATACTGGCATCAGCAATTGCTATTTATTGCATTGTTATCGGCTGCTACGTACTACTATACGTACCACTCACTCTCGGAAAACCAATACGAGTAATATTTCGCTTTATTTGGTACGCGATACGATTGGCAATCACCGGTTTAAATCAAAAAATCAGGAGGCATAGCTCCACTCATCACAACATCAAACTCAGAAAACTAATAATGATCGCAATGTCACTCGCTCACATGTAACGGTTGCCAACAGGTAAATCTGTTTTTCCATATAACAACACTCTGCAGGCAAGAACAGAGAGGCCAATTTTGCGACGTCCAACTCTCCGAAGTCCTAAAGTCAGTCCTTTCACAAGAGAGGCCTGCTTTAAACTACTCCACAACGAAACATCACTACACGAAATAAGAATCAAGTGGAAGTCATTGACACTAACGTGTAAACCTGAAAAGGACTTATTTACTCCAGATACCGAGCACCATGTCATCGACAGCAAGCGATGTCCACACACAGGATCATGTAAAGGGGAGAAGTGCGCAGGAATAAATGCCACAAGTCTCATACCAAAACTTGCAATAGGAAATAAATACTCAGGAATAACAGCCTGCGTTGAATCCTGTGAAGGTCCAGGTTGCAATTGTTTTCATTGGAACTCTGGATGTCTATTCTACCGCATTTACTTATCCCCAACGTTTTCAACAATCTACGAAATCTTCCACTGCAATCGCTGCAAAGGATTTTCCAAAGTGGAAATCACATACTTCAACGCTATTCAGCGAAAAATGCAGTCCTATGTCATGCAGCTACAACCGAACATTCCATTCAAATACTAGTTCTTCATGCTCACACTTAGCTCCATAACAGTGATACCTATTCCAAAACTGGACACACTATTTATATCTGACGGAAAGCGAACAGCAATCTGGAACTCACACATAACGGCCTCTTAGATGCGCGAACCAAGCTGCAGCGGAAAACCTTAACTGCTCTATGGAAAGCCATTACATCTGCTATCCAGCTGAAACAAAGACTAATTGCAGATGTGAAGATGTAAAAATCGCATCATGGTTAAACAACGTGCAAAATAGGCTGCCGATAATCCTCTCTTCGATATCGTTCCAACAAAACCAAAAGGGGAAATCACTACAAAAGTCTTCAGTATGACAACAGCAGAAATAATCCTCAACATTTAGAATAAACTCGAAACCAGTATCGTAGTAGATAAAGATATATGTACTGTGGACGATACCGCACTACAAGGATGCCATCGCTGCCGCAAAGGATCAAAAGCACAGGTGCGATGTAAATCATTAAGACCTATCCAAGCAGAAATAGCATGCCCTTCATCGACCTTCTCAATACCGTGCAACAACGATGGACAACCCTCAATACTCCAATTTAGCTTCAGCCACGCCAGAATCAACGAAAAATGTACAGTCACAAGCGGATCCACACCTACTACTTTCGCAATAAGAGGCCTACTAAAAATCATGAGCGTCGCTAACGGTGTACTAGACACGTGGCTGAAAGGACAGGCAAACACGGACTTTGAATTCCAATGGCCTGATTTCCGGCACATAGCCGACATATTCATGAATTACTATAAAACACTTATTGTTATCTCTATTCTTCTAATTATAATATTCGTACTCACCTACGCATGTCTACCTACTTGCACAATCCAAGTCGGATTATGTATGTTCAAGACAATCAAGCTACTCCTACGAAATATCGGCAGACTAATTTGTCTCATCCGCCTAATTCCCTGTAAAAAGTCAACTCCCACGCACACCAAACTACTGTAAATCACCCAACATATGGCATGTTCCAAATTTCTACTCAATCTGCTCTACTATTCTACTCTACTATTCACTACAGTACTTTCTCCATATAGCAATACAATGCTGCAACATAATATTAATAAACAATCCCAGATGTCAACCAAAATACACAACGATACCCAAACCCCACGAGCATCACAGAAAGACGCCACCATACAAAGACCAATCAAAGCATTTCTCCACGCAGCAACACAAACGGGAACCGACAACACCGAGCCAGCTACCAGCACCGCAACTCAAACGAGGCGATTCAATAGTACAAGACAAGCCACCATCGCGATACAAATGCTGCTCCACAAGGTACCAGGAATATCATCAATGGCGACACAAACGGTTTGACTCTCGGCCGAACATTCATTCCCTGTACTCTCGTGGGGGGGGGGGGGGGGGGGGGGNCCGGGGGGGGGGGGGGGGGGGGGGGGGGGGGGTGAATATGGAGTACATTCTTCGCGAACATTAAAATGTTGTCTATGTATGTCATAACTTTATGACAAATATTTCGAATGCTGCGTGGAGAAATGCTTTGATTGGTGTTTGTGTGGTGGCGTCTTTCTGCAATGTGAGGTTTGAGTAGCCTTGTGTATTTTGGTTGACATCTGGAATTGTTTACTAATATTATGTTGCAGCATTCTATTGCTATATGGAGAAAGCACTGTAGTGATTAGTAGAGTGGAATAGTAGGGCAGGTTGAATAGAAATTTGGGTTGGCGAAAATACGGTGGTGAATAGTAGAGCAAAATAGTAGAGCAGATTGACTCGAAATTTGGAACATGCCATATGTTGAGCGATTTACAGTAGTTTGGTGTGCGTGGGAGTTGACTTTTTACAGGGAATTAGGCGGATGAGACAAATTAGTCTGCCGATATTTCGTAGGAGTAGCTTGACTGTCTTGAACATACATAATCCGACTTGGATTGTGCAAGTAGGTAGACATGAATAGAACTAGCCGAGAGACAGGCGAAACGAAGGATCCGCATGGTGTGGTGATGAACGCGTCACTACCCAGAAAGGACCATAGCGCGTTCGTTCCCCACCGCAGACTCCTGCGGTCTGGAGTTTTGAAAGTATCTGGGCTTCATTAAAAGATGAGATCGTCAAAACTTTCCGCCATGATGTGGAATTAATAACGGAAACGTTCTACACCAACCTTTTCCGTTCCAAAATTCCCGTCCCTGACAGATATATCCTGCTGGAGAAAAACCAGCTGAAATTCTTCCGTCGGAGGTTCGAGTTGCGATAGAAAGCATAAAAAAAGAAACAGATTTAGGGCCCGATAATATCACTGTCGAATTTCTTAGAGCTGGGAGCAGCAATTTGCATGTTCTTCTCGCAAACTATATGGAGCTTACCCCAAAAGGAAAAAATTCTATACCGGTGGAGTACCTCACTCACCGTCGTCTGACCTGACAAGGGTGACCGATGAAATCTCCGTAACAATCGCCCGATGTGCTTGTTGAGTGTTCTCTACAAGCTCTTCACGAATATTATCATATTGCGCATATCAAGGACACTGGATAAAGGCCCAACCAGTCAAGCAAGCAGGATTTCGAAATAGATTTTGCTGCATGGACCACATCCAAACCGTGTCCAGGGTCATCGAAGTTTGTCGGGAATACCACTTGCCTCTAGTCCTGACCTTTGTCGATTATGAATGTAAAAGCGTTTGACAGTGTCGAAACAAATTTAATCACATAAGGGCTTGTCGACCAAGAAGTGAACCCGTCCTACATAAGAGCCCTATCTGACTATTATCGGAACTGCAGCACAAAAATACAGCTTTTCCATTGTTTTCTTACCATGACCACAGGAAAAGGGGTTCGACAGGACGACACAATATTGCCAAAGCTGTTCAGCGCCGCACTGCAGTGAATAATGAAGTCATTCGATTGGGACGAGAAAGGCATAGTTATTGGTGGAATATTCCTATCAATCTTTCGTTTTGTCGACGACATCGTCATCTTTTCAAAAGTAGCAACGAAGTAGAGACGATGATCAACAAGCCCTACTTAGCAGGAAAAGATATCGGACTACTCATAAATCGCAAGAAGACCCAGTTCATAAAAAATCCATGGTGCGAAGCAAAGAAAATTGAATTGGATGGCGCTCTGATTGCGGAGACCACCTGGTGAGTACACCTTGGGCCATCTATGAGCGTGAAAAATAACATAAAAAGAAAACTAGAGATAAGAAGGAGAGCAGCCTGAGCCACATTCGAGCCTCTGAAAGAAGCCACCGATTAACTGAAGGGCCCGAAAATCCGCGCTCACCTCTTCGATTCAACGGCCTTCCTAGCGATCTGTTATGCTGCAGGAACGTGGGCTGATACTTCAACCACATCAAGAACACTCCACGCTACACACAGAGCGCTTGAGCGATGTTTTCCGAAATATAACCGGCACTCTCAACATCTTCGAGATCCATTAGAATATATATCGGTAGCGAAACATAGATGGGCCTGTCACATAATGAGCAGAACAGACGGCAGACAGACGAAAAGAACTGTAAAGTGGACACCACGAGAATGCAAACGTACCCTAGGACTGTCACCTACACGTTGTGTGGACGTGTTCGCAAACAAAGTTAATTAACTGTACCCTCAGCTGCAGTTATTTTACAGAACGCGGTACAAAGTCGCACGAGCTAGCTTGCTCGAACAAAACTGCCATAGACGACGATTGCAGGGGAATGAAACAAAAGGCTAATATGCTGGAGTCCATACAACTCCTGAGGACGGACCATCCAGGTATCCAAGTAAGCAAGGTGATCATTGCAGAATCAGAGCAATTGCTCTCCAGCACCTAAACGATGTTCACAGCATTCATGTGAGATGTGAAGTAAACACACGACTTCTACTCAGATCTCTTCTGTAGTTCTTTGCACTTGTGATATCAGAGAACATGCGTAGTATCGGCGATTCTCGGCTTGTTACCTGCTGTCCCTAGAAAAGCGATGTGGTCAAGATACGGAATGCCAGCAGACCCGTGTTGTTGTATAACAATCGTTGTCATGGAAGCTCTGCGTAGCCTAGGCCTGAAATGGGTCAACATAGTATTGAAAATTTATGGCCTAAACAACAAGGCGATATCACAACTCCAAAATTTTTTACGGCTACTTTTAAAAATATGCAGGAAGACTAGAACGAAATAGTATGGCGATGAAAGCCGCTGTAATTATATTAACTTCGCTTTGCTGAGGATATCGTTGTTATAACACCAAGCATTTACTAAAGCGGAGCAAATGTTGGTAGGTTACGGCAACTCCTAACGAGTGTTTGTTCTTCGGTTGTATTTCGAGAAGACGATCTTGGTGAGACACTGATTTAATTATGATGCCTTATTCACCCTCAACGGAACAATGCTCACCTAGTGCTCCAGTCATGTATTTTTTGGAATGAGAAATCAGCACGACGAGCAACCGCGCAGCGGCACTGAGCACCAGCCAATAACCGACTTAGGAGTTCACAAATGCTTTAAAAATATAAAGAAAAGAGTGGTGTGATCGATTTTAGTAATATGCGAACCAATTGCCCCTTCCCACTCCCTACCTTTCTACTCCGTGATTCTTCCTGCTCAGACGTGCGTATAGCAAACATGGACACAGTGCTAGCAAAATGACTGATCACTCAGCATTTTCGAACGCACCATTGAGAAGGTAATGTTACACTATCTCATGTCACAGAGGTTACAGCGAGACTTGAATTTCGAATATGCATCAGTGGAGAAATTCAGAAATACGTTGGCATACGCCTTGATTTAGAAAGCTGGAAGAGCCGGAGAAATTAAGCTTCATGGCGACAACCTGTAAACACGACCCGAGAGTAACCGACTTCCACGAAATGCTAAGGGCACTGCTTATGGAAATCTGCTAACTCGATAATCTTTTTTTAGCAAAAATTATCCTGAATGCTCTTCATGTCTTACCAATGGATTAAACCCACTTGTCTTCTTTTGCATTCGATGTGAAGAACAAGTACTTCTCAGGGGCCCACTCAAGTGAGTTGAAGATCTGCGAGAAGAATATGATACAAGTGATAGATACCAGCAAGCAAATGAACATCTTCAGAAAGAAATATTTTTATTGTAAAAATATAGAGTAGCAGATCAATGCATTGGATGTGAACTGATGATCTCGGAGAAACGATCGTGCTCGGGCATGTACGATGAGTTGCTATCACCTTGTCTGGAAAGGGTACTTTTATAATAAGTAAAGAATTTCAGGATTCTTGAAAGCAAATACGGTAAAATCTTATTTTCCATAATCGCTGTTGTGGTAACGTTTACTGTACGGTGTCTGTTGCTTTGAATATATGGTCATTTTGAGAAGTCTTAGTATTACGAAATTGTCCCTACACTACTATCATGTCACTGTTAAACAACATATGCCATGTTTTATTTCGTCGAAGGAATTTTCCCTGAAATCCTCTTAATAACTATGAAATCCCATGAATAAAGTATCCCAAAGTCAGCCACAATTTCACAAATCAGCAGTAAAAATTACGCTTGTTGCCTTGTCCGAGCGATTGCGACGGCATCTCTCATAGTTGGATAGAAGTTCTCTTTAGCCACAAACGAGTAGAAGCCGCTCGATTCAAAAAGCTCACGTACAGCAGCTGCATAGCGAAATTTCGGCAAAATATTCATTTTGGTGGCAATGCTAAGCCTACCTTTAGCTGCTGCAAAATAAACTAAAATTCCTCGACTTCTCATCTCAGAATACACCTGAAAGAAAACGATATTCTTATTTTGCACTGATTAAACTCTAACTTCATGAAAGTGTTTATTTCAAATATGTGGCTTAACTGTACCTCTTTCAAGGTGCTAACACCCATACAATCCACGAAGGTTAAACCAGAACAATCAATGATGAAGTGCCGTGATAACATCGAAGAATCTTTGGATTCGGCTAGACTATTAGACAGTGCCTGGGTGTTAAACAAGATTTTACTAAAGTAAGGTGACTTTTATAACTTGAAGATATGACGATGTTATTACAATATCCATTTCACAATAGCTGTTTGAACTTATCTCACGTTCTTCAGAATTTAGAAAGAGTTTTGTTAAAAGGCCAAATGCTTTAACACAAACCGTAAATATAAGAACTATTGTGCAAAGGCTTTGTTAAACATAATCTCAATAAAGTATAAAGAATACAGTTCAGCCCTCGATGCTTCATGATTTCGACATAATTAAGATCAGGATCAGATTAAGATAATTAAGATCGTTAGAGGTGATTACATGCACAACTTGCCAATGCAATGACTTGCAGTGACCTTTGGTGCGTTATATCAATGCTGCTATTCTCCTAGACAAATCTGGTACCAGTTCAGCGGCAAGAAAACTTTAGTGGTTCTGGTGCACGGGGTCAAATCAGCGGCCGCCTTGTACTGAAAGGCACCTCAAACCACTGCGCTGGAAGCGCTCATTTTTCGCAAAATTCCAAAATTAGCCTTCCTTAGCAACATGCGCAAGATTCATTAATGCAGGCTGCTTTGCGACCTATGAGATGATCATTAGCGCAGAGTTCAAGCTAGAAATGTGCCCACCTTGTGTTGAAAAATTGACTCAAGATGATGCGAGAATGGTGACGTGTGGTTGTGATATATCCGTCCAATTTCCCCACTTTTCATGTTTTTTTAGTTCATCCACTATACCTCAAAATTATTTTTGATCCAACGTTTTCATTTCTATTTACGGCCTTGGTTCTACCGCTGCAATTTTTACCGCAATACTTTTTTAAATCTTATATTCAATGTTTAAAATCCTCTTCTATGCGTTCTTCACGCAAGTCCAAAAAGAACTTTTTTGTAAGCGCAGATCTTACCAAAAACTTTATGCCACGTCCTACAAAGAGTAAGGCAGTTATTTACACTATGAGCTGTTTCGAAACATTTGCCGCTGGTTAGAAATCTAACTAAGGAAAGACGACCAGCTGAAAGTGCTATCGCGAGCATGGATGAAATATTTCTTATCTCAAAAGACCGACTTTTTATAAACCTCGGCATAGATAGTTGTTATATTTATTTATATGATCTCATAAACTGATCCTTTTAGCTGATGCGAGGTTGGCATAGGTCTTCGTTGTCGTTGTCGTTGTTGTTGGTGTTGTTGGTCGATGGCCGATGATTCGGCGATTTCGCCTTCCTCAGAGTCTGGGCATATTTTATATAAGAATCCTTTAGTGATTAGGCCACTGTTCCACTGTAGCACTCGTAACATCACGGCTCTGAGGAAGGCGAAATCGCCGAAACATCAACCATCGACCAACAACAACAACAACGACAACAACAACAACAACAACAACAACAACAACAACAACAACAACAACAACAACAACAACGACAACGACAGCGAAGACCTATACCAACCTCGCAACAGCTAAACAAGATCAGTTTATAAGATCATATAAATAAATATATCAACTGTCTATGCCGAGGTTTATAGAAAGTCGGTCTTTTGAGTTATTAAGAGATGTTCCAGCAGAATATTTCTTAGCCTCCGTTCAGTGTCTTAAAGTAGGCATGACGACGATTTTTTGGCCATCGGATTCACTCTAAGAAAACAAAGAAACTTGTGAACTAAGAAAAAAATTGCTCAAAGCAGCTACTTTTTTAAAAAACCTGCAAGAAAGAAGCGTATTAAAAGCCCACATGTTTATTATTTCTTGATCATCATTTACACACAAAGGAAACACTTGCGAAAAAACAGGACTTCCTAGTATGGTTGGCAGTTTGCACAGGAACAGCGCTGAGGAAGGAATCGTTTCACTAGGTGCCACAGCAGTCAAACTTCGAACGAACGTTTCGGTATGATTTAGTTCGTAAAGCGCATGTACCGCCGTCTCTATGTAACGCAACAGTCTAATTGCTACAACGGCGGCGATCGCTATTGCATTTCCGTTCTGGTGCAGTACATCTCGATTTTTAAAGGCATACGGTAGAGAATATATTGACGAAGGCAGTAGGTCGCTCTACGTTCGCATAAAAATGCCAGAACAAGAAAATTTAAAATCACGCAATTTCTCATTAACTGCTCATATTGCACGAAAGCATAACAGGATTTTTCTGCCCAAGATCGTCTATGAGCGGTCGATCATTTTTGAATTTCTGCTTACAATTTTGACTTCGATTTTAATATCGCGCCTGAATCGTATAGTAGGAAGACCGAACAGAAGAAATTTTGCAGAGAAAACACTTTTCTCAGATTCATATCATGGTGAATACCAAAAAGCACCCTTTATGGGTTAAGTCAAGACTCCAGGAAAGATCAAATTATCCAACCAGTAATAGGACACCCTCAGTACTCCGCACAACAGGAACTCCTGTCTATGACTCGGGTGTTGACACAACCTATGAGAGGCACAAAATAACGGATTACGCAGGAGGTCACTGGAACTGCGTCTGACGAACATACACGCAACATACCCTGAAGATTGCTTCTTACACTGCACACATTATACCAGAACACTTTTCTCAGTCGCCGATTTTCACAATCTTCTTGAATATGCAAATATTATGAAATTCCATGTGATTTCCAACCAGAAACAGAGGGAAAGAAAACCGATATAAGCCAACTAAACAAAGATACACTTTTCATTCGCAAAGAAAAGGTACTTTCACGAATAGTCGATGACTTAAACTCTGTCGTTTACTCTTCCATTGCTCGTCCTGTCGACTCGTACAAGATCTTTCTTTTCGCATAAGGAGTCCACTTTCTTCAGCCAACACAATGTAAAAATACCTAAAATAAATTACTACTCATAGACAGATTTACAAGATGAGTACGAATTAGATGCGTCCTCCTACCAGATGGAGAAAGTTATCCACAACGATAAATCGTGTAAAAAATCATTGTCGGAGACTTCAACGTCAGAGTAGGAAAGGGTAACGAGTGCGAATACAAAGCCGGAAATCTTGAATTAGAAGGACAAAATGAGAATTGAAACCGTCTTAAAGGACCCCTGCCTGCAACACGCCTTTTCTGTCAAAATTGGTTTTTTGAGAAGAAGGAAACCCTCCGCTGGACATGGGAGGTTCTTAACGACGCGAGTCATGCAGATATCGACTATATTCGGGTAAATAGAAGGGAATGCCTGCTTGACACATCGGTAGTCCTATTATTCTAAACTAGGTCTGCCTCTTTGTGGAAATTCAATCCGCCCGAAAGCCGGTGAAAAATTCGTATCATCCACCAATAAAAAAATTCAAACTGTGCATGACAAGAACGAAAATCCTTTCCAAACGTGACTGGTTGGTTAAAAGAAACCTGACCAAAAATCACATAGCGCTTGTCAAAGAGCATAAAAATTGTATCAAATTCGCCTAGGTTCCTCAAGCAAGAACATCAAATCATATCACCATAACCACTAAGGAGCTGCTTGAGAAGAGAAAAAACTAAACTTTGATCGTAGGGCAACGCGTTTAACAAATGGCTAGTAATAAATCCTAGTTGCTGAGAAGAGTTTTTCGAAAAGATCTACATCGATGCAAGAAAAAGAAGCTGCTAGAAGCAACAGAAAAAGAACCCGTATGAAATGCTGAGATATTTGCAAAACTCCGGACTACAGGTGTATGCAGTGGAGAACGAACACGCGCTGTTGTCCTTACCGGGGAGCAGCGCACTTCACCACTACACCATCCGGGTCCTTCGTTTTGCATGTCTCTCAGCTAGTTCAGATTGTGATTATAACTAAGCGTCAGCTTAACTGGGTTCAATGCCGATATTGGCTCCCCAGATCAATCCTGTTGACGGGTGGCAAAAAGATCGATAGAACTAGCTGAGAGACAAGCAAAGCGAAGGACCCGGATGGTGTAGTGGTGAAGTGCGCTGCTCCCCGGTAAGGACAACAGCGCGTGTTCGTTCTCCACTGCATACACTTGTGGTCCGGAGTTTTGCAAATATCTCAGCATTTCATACGAGTTATATTTCGCAACATAACCTGCCATTAAGAAGAAAAAAAAGGCAGTAAATAAAAGAGTTAAGAAAAAGAACCAGTCTGAAAAAGTGCCATCGCGATTTTTGTGCGAGGATAGTGTTTCGCTGTGAGCTCTGATTAACGAGAAAGGTACCTCTAAAGCTTTCCTCCATGATGTGGAGTGTATAACGAAATAGCTCTGTATCAATCTTTTCCACTCCACACCCGTGTTGGGCTCAGACATTTCCGCTGCAGAAAACCACTGGAAATTATTCGCTCTGAGGTCCGCATTATTGTAGAAAGCATGAAAGCATGCACCTCTTCAGAAATGATAATACCTGCGCCAACACTGGAAGCCACAAATTGCACTTAGTTTACATTACATCCTACCTTCAAAAGGAAAAATTCGTGCTAGAGAATCTCCCGCATGACCATTCTGCCCTAGAAGGGTGACCGTACGAATCATCGTATCCGTCATCCAACATGCTTGTTGAGTATACTCTACAACCTGTTCACGAAGTTTATCTTGTTGCTCATATCATGAACGTAGCATGATGCACAACTAGCTGACTAAGCAGAACTCCTTATAAAAGTTTTATTTCAGGTTCGAGAGGACAACACCATATCGTCAAAGCTGTATACTGCAGCACTGCAGTAGACAACGAAGTGACTCGATTGAGATGAGAAAGCGTGAGTATCACCTGCATCACCTGTCGTCCCGTTGATCGTCGAGACACTCGAACGGACGCCACTAAATCTTCCAATTTTTCCTGTCGCTTGCAAGAGCAGCCCAGTTGTTTTGCTCGTTTTAAAAACTTGATGAGCATCACAACTTTCTGAATGGGTTTCCATGAAGAACTCTGATCATCGAGTAGCTCTTCCTGCAGTGCGTTTGACACTTTAACGAATTTGGTCACTAACGACTTCCGTCCATTAGTTGTCGTTTATAAGCATCACGTGTCCAGCCCCAGTTCACCGTATCCTCTACAGTTTGGCCCATAGAACAATTCCCTTTTTACGGTTCTGATCGTTGACGTAAATCGAAGCTTTTGATTCCTTCACTCACTTGCATAACACGGGATATTCCTAAAATCCTCCTTCAGAGAGGGCGTTTTACAACACTAAGTGATCTTTCATCGTGCTTACTTAACAGCCAGATTTTTGACGCAGCGCATATTTAAAGGCAAGGAGAATCACAGAGTCGAAAATATGGGCACGTAGTCGGGTATTCATTGTTTTGCTCACTACGTCCTCGAAACTCTTGAGCGCTTCTCATGCCCCTCGCTTCCTGCTTTTCAACTCTGGAGCTAAGTAGTTTATCACATTGATTTCACGACTAAGGCGTACCTGCAGCGTTCGAAAATTTCCAATCCCTTAAATGTAAATTGGGCATATGAAACTAATCCGTTTCTTATTAGCATCGTTTCCGTAATATTTAGTCAAAGACCAATTCTTCCACAGGGTTTATCAAAATCGGCAAGCATTCGATCTGCTTGACTAATGCTTAGTGTTATATGAATGATGTTATCAGCAAAGCGAAGATCATATAATCCCCGACCATCGGTTTTCACTATGATACTGTCAAAGTTCAATGCTCGAATGCCGTTCTCGAGGGGGGCAGTAAATAATTTTAGAGTGACCGTCGAATCACATTGCCTAAGGCCTCTCCTGACGTCTCTGCTTATATCGCTGTAGAATGGTTACATTTTGGTTGTAAAAATTTTGTATAGCTCATGTTGATTCTTTATTTACGGAGCAGGGTTGCACCGGCGGTCCAAAGCCTCTATGAGATCTACTCTTCCAACTGAATCAGAAGTTTTTCTTAAATCGGTGAAAAGTGTGTACTCTCACGATACCTCAGTAGGTCATACAATCGCGCGGATGTTGTCCATGGCATTGAATCTCTTTAAGATCATTACTCGCTCGCATGGCTAATCTTTGTCCAGTGTTTTCTCAAACCTTTTTAAGACGACTCGGCTGAAGAGTTTGTAGAAGACAGTCAATAAGGAGCTTGGGCAATAATTGCCTAAATTGTGGTGGCCATTGTTTTTGAGCAATAACACAGTCTCACTAGTCTTCGGTTGAATAGGAACTGCGTTTTCAAAGGAAATGTGGGGAGCCAAGCCAGATTGTTTGTGAGGACTGACGGAAGCTCCTTCAGATGTCCAGATGTTATCTTGTCCGGATATTGTGTTGTTCGATTTTCCACCGACGAAAGAGCGTGTCGGATTTCGGAATGGAGAACCGGTGGTCCAACATTGTTTCATACGACGAAAGGTGGACGTCGCTATTGAAGAGATTTGAGTAGTAATTGTGAATGATTTTTTCCATTGCATTTTTGGACGCTGTAGCTGTCCTGTCTGGGGGTGGGAGTGCAATAATTTTGGTTTTGCAATTGGCAAAGCATCACTGGCCTTTCGAACACTTTTCCAAGCCTCTGCATCTTCCACCATGACTGCTGCTCTTCAGTCTTTAAGATCTTCTTTTATCGTCTGTCTACATTATTGCCCGGTTCGGATGCGAGTTCGCGGTTGCCTGTAGCTCGTGAGGTTCCAAGCTGACATGTCAGCCAGAGTGTTTCTGGAGACAGCCGAAACATGGAGACTTTCCAACACTCAGCTTTTATATCGAGGACGCGAATATGTTGAATTAGCCAACTGTAGTCTTCGCCGTTGTTAACAATAGCGGAATCCTTCTCGGATCAACAAACTACAAAAACACTTGTGGTTTTCGATCTTTGTTTGCTGAAATTTGCAGTTTTGTTTCCTTTCTGTACGAAATGAAGTAAAACCTTTGCACAATAATCTGATGATGCGATGTTGAACTTTAGGGCAACATCGCATCATCAGACTACTGTGCAAAGGTGACATCGGTTAGGAAGAACCTCCAACCTATCGTGACGCAGTCTATTTCGTAATGATATTCTTCGTCAGAAGATTCTCACATCTTTCATAGAGAGTGGCGTTTCTGGAATCTCGAATTACCATTAACTGTCTTGGTCCCAATGATCAACTCCGATGGCCACTTATTCCGATCGTTTCATTCTAATTCATGGGTCACAATGTGACCTCCTCCAGTCGTTCTTCTAAGGCAAATGTCAGTGTTTTCCAAAGATGTTTGCAAAATTCTAAACTACAGGCATCTGCAGTGGGAAGCGAACCCGCCATTACTCTTTTCGGGGGTTAACGTCTTCATCACTACACCATGCGGTTTCTTAGTTTCGCGTTCCCCTCAGTCGTGTTTTCAACCGCAAGTGCTATCACCAATAACACATCAGCAAAACTGATCTGAGGATTGATCTGGAGATCTAAAAGAAAGGAAAAAAGGGATAGGGAGTAAATAAAAAACTGCTACATTGTGACTTACAGCACCAACTTACCTGGGTTCAATGCCGGGCTGTGTCCCCCAGATCGATGCTGTTGACAGGTGATTGCCGTTATAGCACCTTTAGTTTAAACCATTGCTCAGAGAAGGAAAAACGAAAGACCAGCATAGTGCAGTGGCGAACACGTTAGCCTTCGGAAAAGTAATAAAGGGTTCGTTCACCACCGCAGGCATCTGTGGTCCGTCGTTTTGCCAATATCTCGGCATCGTTATGCTTATATTTCACGCAATGCCCTGCCATTAAAAAAGAACAGGCAGTAAATGAAAAGGTTCTCAAGTAGTAACTTTTAAAAATGTATGCTCTTCCCTGTAGAACTCTTCCACATCCATACGAAACGCTTTCACTACTTCTTGGTAATAACTCGATGTTGGTGTATAAGGACGAGGATTGTCATAGCCGGTATTAATCCACAACTCTTCAGTCGCAAACGTGCGATTTGAATTGATAGTTGCTCGAGTAAATCGACGCTCATGGCCGAACTCGTGTTGTGGAGAATGCGGACGTAGACGACTCCTCTATTATTGCATGTTCCAGTGAACAGTTCTTCTGGTGTACTATAAACGGCGTGGAACGAACGTTATCTTAGCTTTTGAGCCAGTCCAATGACGTCGTAACTTATCTTTTTTGCTTATATGATCAAGTCCTTTGTCGAGGACTCAGATACAAGTGTGCGTGCATTGTAGGTGCAAGTCGAGACGATAGTCTTTTGCGATTTATGGCATAGAGATTTTAGCAGCTTCTCTGTACTCGCCTTATCCAACGCTATCAAATCGGAGGCTTTTTCGGGGTCAAAGATATGACGTCTACTTATTTTAATGTGCTTAGCATTTGATAGACGAGTACAGCTTGCTGAGCTCTGAGCGTAATGGCCAATTATATTCACGAGTCACGAGTATCTTGCCACCTTCTCGATTCAACAGTCCTTCTAGCGCCCTCTGGTGCAGCAGACCACAGAGCACTTCAATAATATCCCATTACATAAAATCGGCGTGAACAACATCTATGCGAAATACGAAACTCTGATTCTCAAAAGCTACGTCTTCTTCGAGACCCAGAGCAACAGATGTTGATAACGAAACAGGGACAGATAGGCCGGGCAAATAATGAGAAGAACAGATGACAGATTGGCGAAAAGAACTGAAGAGTGAAGTGAACTCCACGAGGATGCAAGCGTTCCTTAAGACACCGCCCACACCTTATGCAGACGCCTTTGTAATCTGCAGCTATTTTACCATCATGATATGAGCCTTGTACCCGCCACCATGCTTCTATCAAACCACCACCGTAGAGACTACACAAAGAAACGGACGGAAAATATGCTACAGTCCGCACAATTTGTGAAAATGGGCCTTCAAAATATCCGGGTAAGTAAGCAAAATAGCGAAACCTTTGAAGATGATTTCGCGAACGTAACACAGTGATCACGAACATCATCTCGTGGCACTTATGAGGCGTTTTGGACCAGCCACGGAATCCGAAAAATGAATCACGTGGACTTATACCCAACAATTACAAGAGGCTTGCCTAGAATTTTTTTTTGAAAGAGAAGAGATCATTTCTTTTCAAGCACTGCGCAAAAAGTCTTACTTCTTAAAAAGTAGTAAAAAACGATGGACGTCTGTCAGCACGTTTACAATCAAAGTGAAACCTAGATTCTAAATTTCTTGTACAATTTGTAGAACACCACTCCCACCGTTAGCGCATTGGGCAACGACTTTTCTGCTTTAAAGAGGCTGTAATCCGTCAAAAGGCTGGTGATTTCGAGACGATCTTATGTTGCTTTATGTAAGTTCATCAAAAAAAAACATAGAGCTTTCCGGTAAATTGAAAGGTTAATTTTAGTTGAATCTTTGGTACAATTACTATTTTGGTTACGGTATATATATATTTTGTCTTGGAGAGGTATCAGCTGAAACCCCACACGATTAGTGTTTTACGAAGGTCCTGTACATGCAAAAAACCTAATGCTAAAAAAATATAGAAGAACAGAAAAAATCTGCGATGTACATAAAAACTATGGTATGTTTTACATGATTTCACCTTGGAACTAGGCAATTTTTAAAACTTGGGCAAATTTTGCCATGGTCGTTACGACTTCCATTATCCTTTTCATCGAAGCCTTTACAGGCTGATTACGTTATAAAACATTTTCGAGAAAAGCCAGCTAATGTGAATTAATAAACAAAAGATAATTCCTACGACCGACTTTCTGTTAACCTCGGCATTGATTGATAATTCCATGTTTTTTTTCAATAAGCAGACACGAGGTTGTTATTATAGGATTTATTAGGATACAATAGCTGATGTTTCGGCGGTTTCGTCTTCTTCAGAGCCGCTTCATTGTTGTAAGTATTTAAGTTAGTTGGTGGATAGCGGCCGCACAGAGTAATACAGTGGGAACAGAAGTGGGCGAGGACTAATAAATTCTATAATAACAACCTCGTGTCTGCTTATTGAAGAAAAATATCGAAACAAAAGATAGTTGAGAAAACGGGAGAACATTACCTTACTGCAATTATTTATACCAGCTATTGAATCGTCAGCATCGATTTTATTAGAAGCATCGTTAGGTCGACCAGATTGTTCAGTTCTAAGGACATAGAATTCTTGTGAGCGCTCCCATCCGTTAAACGCTTTGTTGACGCTACGTTTGAACCTAGTAAAAACCGTCGTTATAAATTATCGCGTTTTACTAATTTGCAACCATTTTGAGAAGATTGTAGAAATGTACGAAACTGAATACAGCCATTAAGAAGCGTGGGAGAGATAAAGTTCAATGTGGATTTCGACAAAAACTGTGTGATTCCCTCATTTTGATGCAGTTCTATGAAGATGTAAAGCACAGTTCTTGATCTACCACTATTTGATATGATCTGTTTTCACAGAAAGAACGCCTCCCATGGTGGTGGAAATATGATTAGCTGGTTAATAGCGAAACAACATTTTCATGCCTACTTAGAAATAACTTCGGAACATAAGTTTTCAATATAGTGATTCGTTGGAAAAATTACACGGAGCTGTTGCCGAGTTCATTGTGACTAAGCAGTAAGACTTCGTCAGTTACCAGCGAAAAAAAACGTGAGAGTGGAAGTTTTGCACTGATGTTAAACAGTTAAACAGTCACTGTTACACACTGATGTGTTAACTGATGTTTGCACTGGCACTGATGTTACACATATGTTTAAACTGAATTAATATAACTTTTAATGTTGCAGAGATACCTGCAAAACTCCGGACCGCAGGTGTCTGCGGTGGGGAACGAACGCGCTATTTTCCTTTCCGGGGAGTAACGCGTTCATCACCACACCATGCGGGTCCTTCGTTTCGCCTGTCTCTCAGCTAGTTCTACCGATCTTTTGCCATCAGCAATCACCCGCCAGCGAGATTGATCTGGGAGCCTAAATCTGCATTGAACCCAGTTAAGCTGAGGCTATAGCTATAATCACAATCTCAATCTCTCTATTTATTGCCTATTCTTGTTTAATGGAAGGGTATGCTACGAAATATAACTTTTAATGATGCTTAGATATTTGCAAAACTCTGGACCGCAGGTGTCTGCGGTGGGGAACGAACACGCTGTTGTCCTTCTGGGGAGTAACGCGTTCACCACCACAACATGCTGGTGAATTAATATCACAACATGTGAATTACTATAGATCAATGTTCTCACGTTTCTACATTGGTAAAAAGTAGCGGCGAGTCGAATCGGAACATGCAAATTCCCTTAAATAGAGAAATCACTTTACACGAAATGGTTTCAATTTAAATGAGTGAAAACCACCTTGAAGAAATACACATCATCGTATTTTTCGAAATCTCTGAAGTCACTGGTACCACTGACGTTGCCCAGTAAGTGCCAACGAGGCCTGAACACACTTTTCCTGTTTATTGTTTTAAAAAAAGTGATTTAATAAAAGTGATTTGTTCGATCTCCTCTCCATCCTCAAGTCGCTCAAGACACTGTCGCATAGTCTAGGCACTTCCAAATGGACTGCTCTACTTTGGGGAAACTACTTTTGGTCAATATATTGATTTCACCTGTATCACCTGTAGTCCCGTCGGTCGTCGAATGACTCGAGCGGGCGCCAGTAAATTTTCCATTTCTCCCTGTTGCGCTCTAGGAACTCGTTGAGTACCATATCTTTCTTCAAGGATCTCTGTGAAGAACTTTGACCATCTGGTCAGTGGTCATCCTGCAGTACGTTTGACATCACGAGGAATCCAGTCACTAACGGCTCTTGTCCATCGGTTGTCATTCATACGCATTACGTTTCCGGCCCACCTTATCTTCGACAGTTTGACGTACTGAACGGCGCTGTTGATGTTCGCTGACGCAAGTCAGATAATGCTGAGTGACCTTTCATCCTACTTACGCAGCGACCAGGTTTCTGACGCACACGTCAGGGCAGAAAATACCGTTGAGTCGAAAAGGTGGGCACGGAGTCGGGTGTTCTTTGTTCTCTTCACTACATCCTCGATGCTCTTGAAAGCTTAGCAAGCCGCTCGTTTCCTCCTGCTCAACTCTGGAGCTAAGTCGCTTAACATGCTGATATTCCAGCCGATACAGACATAACTGGAGCATTTGGAGACATTCGTTCCGTTGAGCGTGAATGGGGCGTGCGAAACCAATCCGTTCTTCATGAACATCGTTTTTCTGAGATTTAGTCGAAGACCAAACTTTCCACAGGCTTTATCAAAGTCGTCAAGCATACGTTCCGCTTGGCTAATGTTTGGTGTTATAAGGACGATGTCATCAGCAAAGAGAAGATGGTGTAACTGCCGACCGTCGATTTTCATTCCCATATTAACCCTTTCCAATGTTCGCATGACGTTCTGGAGTGTGGCGGTAAATAATTTTGACGAGATGGTATCGCCTTGCCTAACTCCTTTTCTGACGTCAATGATAATATCGTTGTAGAATGGTGATATCTTGGCTGTGAAATTTTCGTACAGTTCACGAAGAATCTTTATGTACTGAGTAGGGACTCCTTGACTGTCAAGGGCTTCCAAAACTGCTTCTATCTGAACTGAATTAAAGGCCTTCTGTAAATCGATGAAAGTGAGACAGAGCTGTCTTTTGTACTCTCGCGATACTTCAATGAGCCTTGCTGCGTGTGGATGTGGTCCATTGCACTAAATACTGTTTGAAACTCTGCTTGCTCACATAGCTGTCCTTCGTCTAGTGTTCTGCAATTCTCTTTAGGATGACTCGAGTGAAAAGTTTGCAGACAACAGACAGTAAGTAGATTGGGTGATAGTTGCCAATATCGTCCAGATCTCTCTTCTTGAACAATAACACGGTCTTGCCGGTCTTTACTGTGTAGGGACCTTGCATTCAGACAGGTAACGTGTGAGGAGCTGAGCCAGTGTGTTTACGAGGACTGGCGGAAGAGGTTCTTCAGGTGTTCTGGTCTTATCCTGTCCGGACTTGGTGCTGTTCGATTTTTCACCCATGAAATGGCATGTCGGATTTAGAAAGTGAGAACCGGTAATATACTAATTTATATGTCCTAATAAGCTGATCTTGTTGAGCTGATGCGAGGTTGGTACAGGTTTTGGTTCTCGTTGTTGACTGTGGTGTTGGTCGATAACTGACGTTTCGGCGTCTCAACAAAATCAGTTTATTAGAACGTGTAAAGAAAGGTATGAACTATTTATGCCAAATTATAAAAGTCGGTTCTTTAAATTACTATTAACCAGTTTGTCTCCGCTGTAAAAAATTATTTGCCAAGGAGAGTAAGAGCTTGTCATTTTTGCAACACGTCTCAACCATCTGATGCTCTGAAGGTTTACCGTCAGATGGAGAGGACCGAAAAGCCTAAAAACGACTCGTTATCATATCTAATGCTGTTCGATTTTCATGTTATCCCTGCAAACTCTTTCCCAAGTGTGCAGTTCTTGGTGACTCCAAGCCAGATCTTAAGTGCCTCTTCAATTCCCAGTCGTCGCTATTTTCTTAGAAAGTATTCTTAATTTACATTGAGTTTTAGCAATTATGATGCTTACACCGTAAAGTAAAACATTGTATTTTAAAAAGAAAAGCTTAGAAGTGAAATGCTCCATTAAATTTCTGAAAAATTAGTAGTTAACCGCCAACTTGTTTATTGACAAATATTGCGTGCTCCAAAACCGAATATGCTATGCTAACCTTTATTTTCAAAGTCAAATATCTAAGTCCTAAAAAAAACTTCATAACTCGGAATAATAACCATTCGACTTCGAAAATCTTTGATCTAGCTGCATAAGAATCCGAACTTTCCCTACGTGATCAAGTCTTTGAGAGCTCCGGTCTCGACTTGATTTTTGAAAAACTTCTTATAAAGAAATTTATTGAGATGCCTGAACCTAGTTGTAGTCTGTAAACGAGAGGTGTGGCGAGGGATGGCATGAGGCAGAGTTTCGTAGCCCAGCTCGTTTAATTCCTGCAGCATCGATAGTGCAACATTTGGATGCGCGTTGCTGTGGAGAAGGATTGCTGCATTTCTGTCGGCCAATGCTCTAGAGAACCCATTCTTGTTGCAAGTCACAGCACAGTCTAGAAAGCAGGTCATTCCAATCGCGTAAATGAAGGGACAGTGATTCCTCAAAAAGGCGAATTCGTTAACTGCCATCCATTTCGTGACAGGGTGAATGTTTGAAAGAAGCTGTTTGTTAGGGGATGAAAATTTATCCATTAAACTTTGTATGCTGGCTTTATGAAGCGTTTGGCTGAATGAATTACGTCTCAATTTTGCTCACCAAAAGAAAACAGTGAATCAACGACATTCGCAAAGAAGGTAAAATTTTCTCACCCAGCGGCTGGACCTACCACACAAAGCCAGGGAGCTTTGTGGATGATGGAAGACGGGAAACCAGTATAATAGAAGGAATAGGATTGATCTGGACAATATGTGATGCCGTATAGTGTACAGCATAAAAAAGGAAAGAAAACGTATGTGTAACGTGTGAATATCGAACCACTGTTCTCTTATAATTGTAGTGAAGAGGGCGAAAAGTATGGATATAGCCAATCCCTCTGTGACGTCAATGCACATCGTCGCAAGAAAACTCACAATCCAGATGCTCTGAAGGAAAAAATAGTGAAGATATTTTTTAGGAAAGTATAGTGCAAAAATTATAAAGGCTGCTCAGTAACAACAAAGTTTTTTCAATAAAACGAGACGTTTGTATCTTCATACCAAGGTGAAGTGAAAATCGGCTTTGAAAAATGCGCTTGGTTGCTTGCCTCAGCTTAAAGATTGACTTCAACAGAACTAAGCTCAATAAACATAGATCGACAGAAAATTGTCATTATTTGGCTAGTGTGTGGTAATTTAGTAATGGTACTCATTTAAAAAAAAGGCATGTGGAGGAATGGTCGGAAAAATACACAAATACAGGTCCCTGAAATACACATGAGATCGACCTTCGCGCCACTGGCCCGCCAAGCTTTTCATCACTTCGGGGTGAGCAAATCAAATTGGCAGCAGACTTGCCTGGGAGGATAGCAGCACTGGCTCGATACATCTATAGGCAGCCGCGAGTCATTGTTAAGGTCAGATATGCATTTGATCACCTCCAAACGATGCTTAATTAAGTCGGATGCATGACGCATCCTTTAGGAATTGATCAACACCGAAAGCTTTACCCCTTCTGCTTCTTTCAAGGTGTTCCACTCTTTATGAAACGACTCAAAGCGCCGGAGGACCATAGAACCGAGTTTTACCTCCATATTTGAGTGTGTCAATGAGACAATGGTGGACAAATACGCTTACTTACTTGATAGTTGAACGGCCCCACCTCACTTATTGTGCGAGCCCCAGCATAATCACCATTTTTCGGAGAATTGCTGGTTAAGCCTTTGTGGTTCATTAAAGTCCCGAGGTCGGCCAGGCTAAAGTCTGCCCTAAGTTTTCACTACCATAGGCAGTCGCATCCTTTGTGGATCGGAAGGAGATTGCCACCGTGCGACTTTGATATCAGAACGGTGATGTATCCTGGTATTGGTTTACTCTTAGCCAGGCTTCCCGATGGAAATGCAGGACTCCTCAATTTGTGAGACCTTGTCGAGGGGACGAATCCTCTCGTTGTACATCGCAGTCTCACACCACAGGAACACTTCCCAGCCACGATGAGGCGGTAAACCATTGGGAGGATCGCTGATAATAGAAAGTGAATTGGTTGATTCCTTTTAACACACAGAGCTACTTTTATACATAATGCTGAAATATAACTACTATAATGCTGAGATATTTGCAAAACTCGGGACCGCAAGTGTCTGCGGTGGGGAATGAACGCGCTATTGTCCTTTCCGGGGAGTAACGCGTTCACCACCACACCATGCGGGCCTTTCGTTTCGCCTGTCTCTCAGCTAGTTCTACCTCTAGCCAGTGTTTTTTAGGTCTGCACACTGTAGTAACATAGTTTAATGTTTGAATAATATAAGGGGGTCATATTATATCCATAGTGATGAAGCGTGTAAATTGTTTGTTTGTTTCCAAGTGATAGAGTTTTTCCCGTCAAGAGCCCGACATAACATCTGCCTTCTGCAAGCCGTCAACTGATAGCAAACCTGTAGGAAGGTAGCTCTGCATGTTGTAAGAAATCAACGGGAAGAAAATATGGTCTGTAAGTGTTAAGGCGACCACTCTCCTGAAACCATTATGACAGGTAAAGGTGTAACTCATCGTAGGAGTGTTGAAAACAACATCATACGATCGAGCGAATTCGGTCATTCAATTATCATTTTGTCATTTTTCTAGCTTTTAAATTATATTTAGAAGAAGGGCTGGTTTAAGTAGCCGGAATGCTATTGCAAATAAAAATGTTAAATTAATTTTGAATTTTTGAGTCATATATTTAGCACATACAAAATCTATCTTCGATAAGGGCCACAGCGTTCGAAGCTCCTTAAATTTGTTCAGCATTCCCTTCAACGCCACAATGACAATCGCTGACAGGATACACTGCAAACGACCGTTGCATTTGAGAAACAGGAATGATTGTTTTAAGATGTCTTAAGTTTTTTGTCGATCACTAACCATAGGCAAGGTCTCCAGTAGTTTTCCAAAGTATGCAATAACAGAAATGAGAAGGATAATCGAAAAGACAGTTGAGAGCTGAAATACTTTGAAGTGTGTGTAAAACTCCTTCGAATATGACGGTGGAATGATAACTAGTTGAACAAAAAAAGGGCTTGGAGCTTAGACCTTATATACGTACCAAAAATAGCTATTTAAGAAAGTTCTGTACAAAGAAGAATGAGTTACTGCAACGTCACTCTCAGATGTATGCAAAGTCCATCCTCGTGATGAATTGCGCGTTCCTCAACTCATTCAATATTGAGCTGGAATGGTATGGTCGGCAAGAATTATTCTCTGCTGTTTCGACGTAACCGGACCCGCGTTTCCCAAGTCGCCACTAATAACCAAGCTCTCAGGTTTTGAACGACCTCGCAAACAGACTTATTTCTAATCAACTGTGATTTTTCGTATTGGTTTGCTTCTATCGAGACTTGGGGATGGAAATATCGAGCTGACTGCCAGCTGCGCTGAGTCTGTTAGAAAACGGAATTTCCATTCGGTGTCACAATTCGCCATCTAAGGCTTTTTCGTCGCTGTGAGGTGACAGAGCATCGAGAGAAAAGCAAATCTACCAGAAAACTAAGAAATTGAATTTCCTTCCAAGACAGGTTTTAAGAAAGGCGTAGAATACAGAGTTTGGCTTTTTATAAATAGAAAAATTTGAATTTCCTTCCAAGACAGGTTTTAAGAAAGGCGTAGAATACAGAGTTTGGCTTTTTATAAATAGAAAAATTTCTCAACTCTTGCTTACTTTCACATTTCTTTCTGTTTACCTGTGTTCTTGTTCCACTTTCCACACTAACGATTGTTCTTCCGAGAGAGCAGGCGCTAGGCATTACCGGAAAAAATCCACTTCCAATAGATGCCAAACCCATTGCGTACATCTCCTTAACTCCTGAGGATTCCCTTCGAATAATGATCTCGAATAATTTTCCTACTTGATGAGAATACTCGTATATTGCGTTAATGCTGTCGCATTTTTGCATGGCGTAGGAAACTCGATGATAAGTTTAATAACCCAAAGAATTTTCTTCTTTACCGAAACACACAACATACCTGCCCAGGGTCAACTTCGTAGTTAAGTTTCTTCGCAAACATTTTTGCTAATGAAATGTGGACGGCTAGGACAACCACGGAAATACCCAAGCCATTAGGAATCAAGTCCGACATCAAGGAAAACCGAGGCCATGAAACTCCAGGAAGGCTGAAAGCGGCATAACTTAAGTTCTGTAACCTTTCGGATGTTTTATTTGCATCGATTTAAAACATCCTCAAAAAGCTGCACAAAGGTGTTTGTTAAACACGGTAATGAGATAGAAATAAAATCGGAGGCTCATTCCATAAAACGAATAACTGGTACGAAATACTAATTACCCTGTAGGAATGTGGTGAACGATTCTCACGTTATAAATACGATTCATGTCTAATAAGTACGAGACCATTGTTCCTGCAACCACCTAAAAGTTTCCAAATTCGCGATTTTATTACAATTTCATGCATTTGAAGAAACGCCGAAGAAACGCCAGCTTGCCCGTTCTCGTGCTGCCAACTCACCAATATAAGCTCGAATGGAAGAGGAATAGACGTTTTAAATTTCCTCTTCACAAGAGGATTTATGTGATCCTTTCCGATGACTAAGAACGCAATGGAAATGACGGATGTGACAACGGCTGCCCAGTTAATTCGATTGAAATTTGCAGCTATGTCATAAAGTTTCTAAATTAAGGTTGTTATCTGTTTGAATCACTATCGAGTGGGTCAAAAATTTAGCCTCTTGACGGTGACACTTATAACTTGACAGATTTCATTTTCTAACGACAATATCCAAATTTGACACAGTTCTACACATTGTTGGTGATGCAACTTTGCTTGTAGTATGCAACTACAAAAAAATCACAGTAAACAATCGCTGTATAAGTTGTAAAACTCCTATGGATCTAATCGGTAGCCGAGTCAGCTATTCTACCACTGGCCTTCGGTAGATATGAAGTGCACTGGTATTTAAGAGAAGTCGAAAATTTCCACAAAGCACTCTTGCGTAAGCTCCCAAGCGACTTAAAAACGACACAAGTCATCGTAGAATTGTTTTCGTTTTTTAGCAATTGATTCAAGCACATGTATGACAATTTTCATAGCTCATTTACTTATGCAAGTTCCTTGAAAATGCTAAATTGCAGGAAATTTGGCCACCATGGTTTGATGCGCGCCACCCATGTTTTTAGTGGCTTTTTATAACCCGTCACAGATTTTTCCTGACATAACCGTTGCATGGGAAATACCCAATTTCGACGCGATTATCAGTAAAGGATTTATGAGATATGACGAGTCCCACTCGTAACATCATGGCTCTGAGGAAGGCGAAATCGCCGAAACGTCAGCCATCGACCAACAACACCAACAACAACGACAGCGAAGATCTATACTAACCTCGCATCAGCTGAAGGAGACCAGTTTATAAGATCATATAAATAAATTGCCAAAATTGTTCGATAATTTTATCGGATTTCTTTTGTTTTTTTGAAGTTATTCAGTAGATTTCTAGCATCGATGCAAGTTCAAGCTGAATAACATAGCTCTAACTACAGCATTCCGGAAAATACCCCGACATTAAGACATCGCCACACATTCGTGGTATAGTGGATTTCTTACGAGCGTTGATTTTCTTGACAACTACAGAGCATTTAAGAAATTGAGGTGCTTATAGAAGAAAACACATGTGAAACAAGCTGCCTAATCGCTTTTGGCAAAGTGCGTTTCTGCTAGAGTTTCATTGCGCTTTGAATTAGTCCGAAAACCGAATTTCCAAAAAAACAAGAACCTAAAAGTGTTCAACTTTTGAAAATGTTGTTGGAAGTAAGACGGCTTCATCTGCCAGTGAAAATAGCAAACCAGACATTTCAAGCTGTTTCGGATTTCGAATGTTTTATTTTCAGCAGATAGATATCTTGTTATATTTCACTCTATCAATGTTTTACATCAAGGGCGGACGAGAATTATTTTTGAATGATTAACGAAGATACCAGAAATAAGTATCCGGGCCCCGATCTGCTGGGCATGCCACGAAGACCAAAAGCGTCCTTCAGTTGAGAGATGAAGACGTGGCATGACGCTCCTGTGGTGAACCCGGAGACTACCTGATCAGAGAAGTATGTGGTGATGAAAGACAGTCGTAACACTCCAAGGCAGAACTATAATAAACCAGTCAAGGTCACATCGATGAAATGCTTCTTTCCTAAAATCGGTAATACACACGCGTATATTAAATCAAATGGATTACCTGGATAACACCGACAAGAATGGTGAGAGCAGAAGCAACCTCTATTGACGTAGGTAAGTTGTCAGTACTAAGAGTGACATTCGATTCAGATTCTTCAAGATCTGGAAAGTCAGACACGTGTGTCAAACGATCCACTGCTAGTCCCGTCATTAGCGAAACGACCGCGAACGTTCCTGTGCCATAATATTTTCGTGTAACTTCGATATTGAATAAAATAAATGGAGTGGTGACTATTCAAAGGTACCGATTGAATTATGTCGAGAAGTACCAAAAACCATATATATCAAAGATGGAAACATCGACGTGTACAAGCCGATTACTGCCTCCTGCTTAGCTAGTAGTGCGTAGGCGATGCCTTATATGGAAATCTGTCTTACTACAAAAGCAAACTGAATGTCTCTAGCAACCCACCTTGTGGGACGTGCATTACACCAACTGTCAATCCTCCAATAACATCAGGCAAAAGATTCTCCTTCCAGTTGTAATGCGGTAACCATTGAATAATTGGTATGAATGAAATCAGTGATAATTTAAAGAGCTTCAAGGAAGTGAAAGGTTTGTAGTAGCTGGAAATCACAAATTCGTTGCTGCTGACCTTCACGCGAATATACTTGTAGATAAGTAGGTTAGTAAATCGAAGGTGTTAACAAAAATCACTTGTACCTTCGAAGAAATTTACGCGTTCGCCTTTTAAATTCATCTCTTTCCCTTGGCAGTTTGTAGGAGAATCGCTTGTCGAATTCATCCTTGAATAATTCGATATTTTTCGAAATTGCTGGTTTTGAAACCGAGAGTAGAGTGAAATATGCAGAAGACAGAGCTCTAGCTATTGTTTCGTAGTCGTTTGATCAATTAACCGAAGAACACGAAGGTTTTTAATTCCCCACTAATTTAGCAGTTTCGCAACGCTAACCGCTTTTTGAAACCTGTCGATATCTATTCAACTGAAGACCTGACGCAATTATAGAAAGAGTTGGCCATGATCTTCCGAAGGTGCGCAAAGTTTTCACAAACTGCCGCTTCTGTGATAAGGCACAACAATACTAGCCCTAGAGAAAAAACTTGACAGAAAGAGCGTAGTGAACTTAGTGAAGAGTAGTGAACTTTTATCGTTCTGTCAAAATCTACAGAATGCATTAGCTTTATCCAAGTAAATAACTTGATTTATTGAATTCCTGTTAAGTGGATCCCTTGTGAGACGATATGGGTTGCTTTTAGTTTGAAGAACTAAATCATTCCCAACTATATGTGACTCAAATTTTCGCAACTGTAAGAAAATTGTGACCTTCATTGTCACTCTGGAATAGAGTGAGAAATTGTACGCCTTCCGCCAGCAGCATGATGACCGTTTTCAAAAGTGATTGCTAAATTGTTTCGTGCACATCTATGGTTCATAGAGTTACTGTGAATCGTTCCGCTGGGTGATTGCCAACGGTACCGTTGGTGTAAAAGGACTGATTGAGAGAAAGACAGACAGGCGGCCACAGTGGAGCAGTGCTTAACATGTTATCACCTGTAAAGGGTAATGGCGGTTTAGTCTGGTCTGAGGTCCAAGTTTTTTAAATATCTGAGCATCATTGTGGTTATATTTTACACAGCACCCTACCGTGAAGAAATAATAAGCGGTAGATAAAAGTTATACATTGTGCTTTCCAACACTGGCCTAAAAACAGTTGTCCAACGAATTAGCTGTCGGTGGAATGGAAGTGAAAAAAAGTGACGCAGTAAGAAAGAACATAAATAAGCACCGAAGCTGATCGAAAGCAAAGTAGAAAATTTTTTCTCACTTCGACTACTAACATATCTCTCCACTAGAATTTAAATTCCAGAATCAAAAAAAATCAAGCTTAGAAGTGAACTGTCTTCCAATAACCCAACAAGTATATCTGCTATGTTCTTGCAAAAATCAGATGTTTGTCCTAAAAGGATGATTCATAGCTATTGAGACGGCTGTATCGCTGATGATCTAGCCCGGTAACAACTTCGGATAGAAATTCGTTAAAGCACAAATTCAAAAAAATGTCATGACACAGACAACTAGAGATAGACGAGAATACTGTGGCAAAAATATGTTTTCCATAAAAGCGATTTGTCGAAAAAGTTTAAGGAACTGTAGGTCGAACAAAATGAAGTTCTTCTCACAAAACAAGATTAGGTAAACGCTATGCAAACAAAATTAAGAAGTACCTGATTCATCGGAGGTCTGACCAGTCCTCCAATTTCAATAACGGCTTCTTCGTCTACCTTGCTGCCAGTTTTATCTGCCACATCCTAAACATTTATTGCTAGTGAAGAACAGAATCAGCGAAAATATTGAATATTTGATTGACTTCAAGACTAAACAGACAGTTGAAATCATACCTCAGTCAAATGGCAATCACCATTCGTCTTGGACATATCTTCGACAGCTGGCATGATTTTCGACTACCAAGTCTCTTCGACATACGGTTGAGATTATGTAAATGCAAACGTAGAACAAAACATGTTTCCGAATGATTAAAGCCGATTAAACCCGAAACACATGGAAAATAGCAAACGCACAAAAACAATTTTTACGCTGCATAACACTTATTGGCGTGGTCGGATATTTGGTAGCGTCTTCGTCTAAGCTCAAAAATCATCTCGATTCACACTCCACCTGCAATCTATGCAGGCAATAGCGCTGGCCACTAGGCAAAGAAATTGGCGATAACGTCGTCTTCCCGTCAACAAGGCAAAGAGGTTTACATACAACACGCACAGGAAAGCATAAACCTAAAAATTCATTTTTCTCTAAAAAGGAACACATATTCTATTCGCCTTTACTCACTGGAGAGCTCCAATATTTACGAAAAATGAAGAGCACGCTAAACCACTTGCAAACAACATGCAATCATAACCGCTTTTATTTACTGCCCACTCTTTTTAATGGCAGGGTATTTTGCGAAATATAACTTCAATGATACTGAGATATTGGCAAAACGCCGGACCGCAGGTGTATGCGATGGAGAACGAACGAGCTATTGTCCTTTCCGGGGAGTAACGCGTTAACCACCACACCATGCGGTCCCTTCGTTTCGCCCGTCTATCAAGTTGTTCTATCGATCTCTGCCATCAGCAATGACCCATCACGTAATCAGTTTACTGTTTTCTTGATGAGCAGACACGAGGTTGCTATTTGACAACCTATTAACAATAGCCCATGTTTCGGTGGATTTCACCCTCTCCAGAGCATGAAAAGATCAAGCTAATATGCATCTAGTTATAATGTAATGAGCCACGTACTTCCATAACCTTAACAGAAATCCCCAAAGCCTAAAACTCAGTAAACCTGAAAACACGTTCTTTAAACATTCACTGCTTTAACTTTTTATTTACTGCTTATCCTTCTTTTCATGGTATGGGGTGAACTACAACCACAAGATTGCTGAGATGTGTGCAAAACTCGGAACCTCAGGCGAGCTTACGGCCAGCGGTTACCTATACTGGGTTCATGTGCTATCCATCATACCAATCAAGACCCCTTTGCCTTTCTCTCACCAAAGCCCATTCTATCGGTGCTATCAGCAACCACCCGGCATTCTGTCAACATAGATGTGGAAAGGGCAAAACGATGGTCTTTGATGGTGAAGCGGAGGGCACGTGTTCCCGGTATGGGTAATCGCACGTTTGAAGCCCATCCGAGGTTCCGATTTTTGCACATGTTTTGGCATCTTTATGATTTATTCGGACATTGTCCAGATGATAGGGAAAATGAGCCTCCCTTACGTCAAAATATCTCTCTGAGATATTGTGTGACCGCAATGTACTCCTCTCTGCAGTTCGTATTTGGATTTTTAGAATTTATCCAAAGTGCTTCAAGAGTGTTGCCTGCAGATTTTTTAAATTTCTATACGTTTTTAGCAGACAACTAAGTGATTATTTATAGGATAAAGGCACCCGTTTTGCCAGTGCATTTGTTCCGCACGCTTTATAAGAGATCAGGTACACCACACCCGAACTCGCACTTGTTTCAGGATTTCATCGCAGAGGTTAAGGAAGTATTAGACTGACTAGATTTTATAACAACTTGACTATTCCAGCCTATAAGAAAAGCTAAATCCGCCTAATCGCCAGCTGTTGTGATTAAATAGTGCAATAGAAATATCCTATCAGCTCATCAAGAAAATGGTAAATTATTGAAGAATGCCAAGCTTAACAGAAAGTCAGTCGTGGAAACGAAATCAATTGTTTTTGATCCGAAACGGCACAGAAAAGAATACTTTGCCCGAAAACAGCGGTTTACAAATGGAATGACTATGAAAAGGAGATGAAAGTAGTTTAACCAGTTTAAATCACAACTAAATGTGGATTTCAGAAACGAGAATGCTCAAAATATCCTGAGAAAAAATAATCATACCTATCAGTCAGTGAAAAGAAAAAGTGTAGATAAAATCAAGTCAATTAGAAAAATAAAGTTAATAATTTGAGTGACACGCAAAAGCTAGTAATGGCACTAGTGGAGGACCTACCCGACCTACTCTATAATGACGGAAATAACGGCTGAATATAATGCATCTGTGCAAGAAGAGTGCTGTCCATCACTTCAAGCGTCCGCGTTTCGCTGCCCCCACCAAGAAACTTAATTTTACGGTGATTCTGTTTTCTTCAGGATAGCATCGATTCCATTTACGTAAGTGGGGCCCCAAAGGTTTCCTTCTTCTTTCGCTTCGCGAAAAATAATAGACATGAGCAAGGAGAGAACAAATATTATTAAAGATGGGTGGTTCTAAAAAATTGGATATGGTTGGCCTCCAGAATACTGCCGAGGCCTCGAGACCAACACCAGATCGAATTCGAAAGTAGGAGTAACCACTTGAAAGTATGTATCATTACCCAATAAATAAACACACACCAGTGGTAAAATGCAAAAATGCACAGCAGCAGATAATATTGTAAGGAGTGTTGACAAAAAATAGCTACGAAAGGTGAAAAAATTGATAACCCAGGAAGGGACAAGTGTTTTTTAACAAAGTTGCCGACTAAGACCCTGCCAGACTAGACAGTTACGACAAAGAGTGTGATATAAAGTATATTAACTATAGCAATGACAAAAGCTGGTTCTCCTATAACTGAAGATGTTTTTCATTAGATTGGCTGACAAATTAATAGATTCTCAGGCTTACAAAGAAGGAAGTTTTCATCGTTTCAGTCCAGTCCATGAAGTGTCTTTTCCTGTTTGTTAACAGTCTTCACAGCATTTTCGAAGGTGTTTAAACAAACTCGCCTCGTTTTTAGATGAGGAAGTTGCTCATTTGTTCCCAGTAACTACAATTTACGCTTGAAGTATGAATTAATAAAGTAAAACGCGACTGTTTCAGAAAAAACAGCGCTTTTCAGAAAAATATTGAAAAATTTCCAGTTTTGTCATCCTCTTCTTAAACTTTCATGGAGCTTTTACGACTTTCACGATCTGCACTGCGTTCTCGTGTTATGGATTTAACTGACTTCATGAGTAATGTATTTATGCTTACAACATTTTCATATCAAAATAAAAAGTCATTTTTACATACGAAATTAAACCTTTAGGTGAATTCTGCAAAACTTTATAGCAATAAATTCAAAGTTTGCGCGTGTGGCGCAGTGATCGGAGGCGCCTTGCAATACACATGGGATCGATTCCCGCGCCACTGGACCACGAAGCCTTCCATCTCTCCTGGGTTAGCAAATTGGTACCAGGCTTGCCTGAGAGGATAGCAAAATTAGCTCCATAGATGGGTAGGCCACCGCGAGTCATTGTAATGGACAGAAATGCATTCAATTACCTCCAAACGTTGCTTAGTGAAGTCGACTGCCTAGCGCATCCCCAACGGATTGATCAACCCCTAAGCTTTATCCTTTTTAAATTCAAATTTTCAGGTCTTGCCTTGAAAATAGTTTTGAAGCCACTTTGCTGCTCCCAATTTAATGTCAGTTTACCTGAATTGTTTTAGCGAAATACGATATTGCACGGCCACTGTTAAAACACAAGTTCAACGAGAGCTGCAGAATGAAATCAACGAAAATGTCGTGAGGTGCTACTATATTGTGATAAATTATCATGCATAATGATTAACCATTCTAAATCTTTTTTATTCCGCGATTTGGTTTCTATGGAAACTGATTACTTCCCAGCCATAATCAACTTCAGAACGCTTGTTCAACCAAGGCGAATCGTACTAAACACGAGAAATTCGGACACAACTTCATTCAGTATTCATTTGGTGGAGACTGAACTGTGATATCTATCAGCGGGAAGCAAAAAATTATCCGAGACAAAAAAATTAGCACAAATATTTGATGAGAAAGTGTATCACAAATTGGAAGCCGGTATTGAAATTGCAATAATCCGAGTCTCAGACCCATGGAGACAGACAAAGTGTCGTATGCTTCACTAAACCGATGAAACAGTGCACGATGTGCCATTAGCTTGTACGTGATTGTAAAACGGCTGAAATATGGTGTTGAATGTCTTTGGTACAGCAGTTGGTGGACTGTCCCGTCTTGAACGTTTTTGCTGCACATCTAAAAGACAGATACGAAAGCAAATCGCCGCCAAAATCCACTGGTCCCAAAGACTGTATAAAATCATATCGATGACTGTAACTGAACCCACTATCTGGAAGCATCCCGATATCCATGCATCGCTTCAAACGGCAGCTTCGGCAAATTTTACGATATCCCGTTGCTAGAAAAGTGAATTTCAAAAGAAATTGAGCACGAAGCATTGAATTTTTTCTCAAAATCATCTCCCAGATTTTGGCAACATTACCATTCCCTTTTTCAAAAATTGTCGCAGTACTATAGGTTTTCATTACTTTCTAATGCTTCATTCCCTCATACAGCAGAAGTCTCATTTGGAGCAAAAATTCATTGCTTTTCACAAAAATCACACAGATATCTTAATTTTCATAGAAGTTTCCGATAGGGAGATCGTTCCACGGTGAGAAATATTGATCTTACCGTCTTTGCTTGGGTTGTTACATCGTTGACTTCTCTTGCAGACGTACTTCTTTCCGTCGCTAATGGTTCGTCTGAAGAACGCCGCACAAGCAGCACAGGTGCGCGCGCCGAAGTGCAGTCCATTCGCATGAGTCGAATGGCACACCTATATAGTCGAATCGATTAACAAAGGCTAATTTGTTAATTGCACAGTGCAAATTCAGGCGAATATTCATCGCCATACATCATCAGAATAACTGGTACTCCACCTAACTTAGAGTTCGATTTTTGATTTCGCACACACACTTATGTTACTCACAGCAGATGAGCCTTCGGCAGTGATCAACAAAGGAATACACCATGCAATTAACTACATCTAGTATCCTGAGGGTGCTCATGTACATATGTGACCTTAAAAATCACCTGAGAGCAACTACTAATTTTGAAATTCCAATATCCCACCAGACAAATTTGGTGTCAGTTTATCCTTTTTCGGAGAGATGGAAACCTATCCCATAAAATGAGGTCAAAGCAGGGACTGCCTACAAGAGCGCCTAACTACTGTGTAGCATGCATATTGCCGAATTAATTAAAGGTGAGTTAATGTGAAAATAACATCGACATAGAATTTTATCTCAAACTGGAACAATAAGCATTTTGTTTTTGTTAATTAGCGAATGCACAGACCTGACAGTCTTGCGTCGTATTACATGATTTCTCACTTTGCTTTCCTAAGCCGAAAGTTTCCATCTGTATTGGTGGCGGATTTGAATAATTATGGGAGATGCTTTGTGTGAAGTATGGGCTAAATTCATCCTGAAATCATCACAATTCTTAGTTAATTCTTTAGCTCAAAGGTGTTTCCAAATGAAAACAATATGCCGTATATATGCCTTCGATCCCTTCTTCATCGAAAATTGAGTGGCATCGATGTTTGGAACTGGATATTGAAACACCGAACTGTTGAATAACGAGAAATCGCTTTCTGCAAACCTGTAAAAGAAGTCTCAACTCATATATCTGAGAAAAGCTTTTCAACTTTTACCAGAATCTTTTTAATTGCTCGCTCTAGTTTTTCTAAGGACTAATTTTTGCATTATGTATGAATAAATACTATAATGATGCATTCAATTTCTATTTCGTAGTTCACCGTCTCAGCAATACCCTTTCCAAGCCCTTCATCTTTGCCACTTCAGTTAGTAGCCAGAAAGTCCGCTAAGTGATAACTTGACGATTGCCCTTAGTCATTGTTTCCACTGAACCCGTGCCGTTTAAACTAAATCAACGTTCTCAATTTCCACTAACAATCCCTACATTTTCATACTGCGCCTTAAAATCTGTACTTACATTGTTTTTAAGCGCAAGTTTACGTGAATAATATAATATACAGCAAATCCATTGAATTGTTCCCACCAGACTTCTTACACTAAGCAGCAACAGAATAGACTATTAGACATTACTCAAAGAATTCCCAGTTGATGTATGTGACATAAAAATGACTCAGATTCGGACCCTTTCGAATTCCTTCTATAAGGTTCTTGATTCTCAAAGCGAGATGTGGTCCTAAAATGAAGAAAGGTCTAAACCACTAAGAAAATAATGGAAAACTTTCTTGTTGGAAAAATGATGCAGCAATTTTATGTCCTATAAATCCAAATATTTCCATTCATTTGTCATAATTTCTGATTAAACTGTGCAAATAATAAGAAAAGAGTGAATGAGCCATGAGGCTTTCCGTTACCAGATATTTGTCACTTTTACCGGCGGACTAACCCTCTCGTTGGATAATTGGTGAAAGGCTTCAGCTCAGTATTCTTCAACGTGTCTCCAGTGTGAATTACTGGAGGCGGAGCTACCGTATGGCTGACGGTTGCTAGTGGGTGTACATTAGTCGATCCATCATAGATACGATGATCGATTTCTTGAAATGGAAATCCTGTGAAAAAAATGACTTCATTTTAACTCTACGTGATCAGTTATCTAGTAGTTATAGCAAAAGTGGGATAGCTTTATTTTCTCCACTGTTATGACCAGTAAGACAAAAAATTTTGACCATTCCAAATTTTGATTATTTTGACGTTGTTGACAACAGGTTAAAAAGCAGTCTTCAAGAATCAGTAATTGGAATAATATAAGTAGCACCTACAGGGAACACTCAGGGACCTTCACAGAATGCTGAACAACGTGTAATGTTTGTTGAAAAGTAGTTAATAACTTATCATTAGTTTTCATATAGCCGTTGCTAACCTGATGCGATAGGAAGTTGCGGGAAGAAATTCGAATTGGATATGGGTTCGACTTGATCGAACTGAGTATGATGAACGACACTTGGACGTGACGCTTCTCGCATTTGATCCGGTGTTTGTGTATACGGTGGCATACACGGAAAACTACGAGGATCCATGCTTAACATTCAAAAAGGAATGAAGCGAATTAGTAATTCTATTGAAAACATGCACAGTTGCTCATTCTAATGCTGATGAAAAAGTTTGGTTTAAATATATTCGACTTTTTTCTTCAAGGAAGAACTGTTGTTAGTCACTGCAGACTACGTGATGAATAAGATCCATGGAAAATTTAGGATGCAGTACAATCTGATTAGTGCATCGTGCGTCGAGGAATAATAGAACGTACGGAGCTGATCTAGATGAACGATTTTCGATCATTCAAGAATCTACTCTCTATTACAACGAAGAAAAGGTAGTATAGAAGAAAATGTTGATCACTCTCTTGATTATTTGTTGGAAGAACTATGGACTACGAGATTTCAGAAACCCTCTTATCAGGGTTTACGTGAAGTGGTATTAAACCGGCAAGGATTGCTCATATTCTCGACGAGAAGATCATTTCACTTGATTTGGCTAAACAAGAGAAATAGCTATTGAAATAAAAAAAGATGTTATCCAAATGTTAAACTGCGATAGAAACTCTCGTCGTTGGTAGCACGAAATGGTAAAACATCTCTATTTCAAAAATACAACGTAATTGGGTATTCTGCAAATACAGCGCAAATTGCAAACCTCGGAGCGATCTGCTGAAGTGCTCCTAACTTACAGAACAAGTTAGATTCCCTCAGTGATCAATCGATGCCATAATGTCACTTATACACAAAAAACAAAAACATAAGGAATATTCATGAGGTCTCCGAGCTTCGCTAAAAAAATTTTAAGCAGTCACTTACTTTTCAGTAAAAAAGCTTCGTAAAGTTCTCGCCACTCTTCGTTTTGGTTTGAATTTGTTCGAGACAAGACTTAACTTTAACCAGGACGTTTATACCGTGTTAGAGGATATCTGATAAAGAGCTTGTTTAACAAGAACACGTATAATTTTCGCAGCATCGCTTAGGAACATTCCATTTTGTGAGACAGAGTCAATCCTTTTTCGCTGTTCGAGAACGCTTACGGAACTCTCAGGCGAAATCAATGATTGCATCAGTGACAAATCGTTGATAGAAATTTGTTGCTTTACCCGTCGAAAACGTCGTCATTTCCTTATTGCTGTGTACGCTTTGAGGTCAGGTGATGCAGGCCAGTATATGTTAATAGCGTGTGAAAACGAGGTGGATTTCGTATTTGGAGAATACAAAACTTGCATGTAGAACGCGAGAATGCCTCGAATAGAATATCGCGAATGCCGGAGGACATTCGTCAGATTCTCATGATTGATTTTATCAAGCGAACCTACCTGGTTGACAAGCAGCCCCATTGCCTCAAGTCCATGGAAACAGTGGGAATATATGAAAAGAACGGCAATGAATGCTAGTCGAGAATAGAGTCGAGTCGAGCTACAGCTAACAAGTAGCTACGCCTATTTCGACCAGAGAAATGTGTTCTCGGTGTTGCGCACGTCCGCACCTTTGTTGATGGTTAGACAAGTGAATATTCTTTACCAGGCTCTTCACACCTGATATGAACGCTTTCTTAAAACAACGGTGCACCTACTTTCAGCCGTAATACTGAATCTCACCTAAATTAATCATTACCGTTGCCCCTTTATTCTTTCTTATAACAATCGTTCATCATGTTCTATTTTTAAAGTGGAATAAAATTGAAAATGTCCGGAAATGGTTACTTTTCGAAGTTCTGCTTTGGTGAAAAATAGGTGGGCTAGGTGTCATTTCATAGTCTCCCATAGTTTTTATAGAATGCTTAGTTTATCAGTAACTTGGAAAAAAATTTAACTGACAAAGTTAAAGTTACTTAGAAAAAATTTTTCACTAGAGAAAGCCCAAATTTCCAAGTTCGCTGAAATTTCATTATAGGAATAATAAGAAAGTTCTCACCAAAAACTCAACAAAAAGCAAGACTTTATTTAGCAGCATTAAGGAAATAGTGGGTAGCTTTCTCCTTAAATAATTTTGTGATGTTTTTACACATTGCAATGCTTTCTGAGGAGACGGATACCGCATTGGTAGTGGGGCCGTTCATCACGGACATAGTGTTGGTTCGCCTACTCTTCGGCACGCCATGCCTTTCATCTCTCTGGGGTCAGAAAGTTGGCTTCTCTAGGAAAGGGCACTCTCTGTGATCCAAGTGGGAACGCTCTAGCGCAGTGCCAAGACTCCAGAGAAAATCGACTGGACCAGTATTCAACGAGATTTACAATGATTATGACAAACGTGATGCAGCAGCCGAATTCTTATGTAGAAGGAGGAAAACCGCACGGATGATGGGTGAGAGTAAATGAATCGAGGGTGAAAAGTTCTGGTATCCGCACAGTAGATGTGAAGACGGGTTCTATAGAAGAAATAGTATTATTCTGCTCAACGTCGACTAACCAAAGGCTTTGGCTTTTTTCATGAAATTAATTCACTTTTTCACCAAAACCAAACCATGAGATAGAAACGAATGCTTTAGCCTTATGAAGTGCTCTTCAAATCTACAAGTCACAGTTATTGTGTCAAGTTCATCAATATCCCTTCAGGAACTTTGTCGTCCTTCACGCTTGAGACCGTACGTGACCGCGAGCGAAAAAAATTTTATGTCCAGATTTAGCTTTTTTGATAGTTGAATAATGCGACCTACGCGAGCAAAAAAAAACCTCAGAAAGCTTGTTTTGTAACTATTGATGTAAACACAGACTTAGGAGCCAATTCCGCTAAAAATCACTGTTCCGTTTAGAAGCGGCTTGTAACCGATGTCGAAGTCTCCTCTTTCACCCAACTACTGCAACAAAAACATTTCGAGTTTTTTGCAGCATTTTCGGAAGCTTGCTGTCTATTTATTAAAATAGCTACCAAAAACCTTTTCGTTAACGTTTTTTGGTGAAATGCCGCTATTACTGTACCCCGTTAAGAGCTCCATTGTTAGAGGGATAAGAACATTCGGGATTCTCACGACCGACTTTCTATTCACCTCGGCATTGATCGAATAATTCTTTATACGATTATGAGGAAAGCCTCATGATCACGCTTGATATCGGAGACTATTTAAGACTGTTAATTTAACGTGAGAGGTACATTAAGCTTCCATGTGAGCTCTTTACAGTTGGTCTCCACGTGACATATTCAGTGGAAGACTCATAGAAGGTGGTGAGTGTTCAAGGAAGGCACTCGGGATTCTTCTTCAGAGAATAATGTGGATACGCTTGACCAGTATATCTTTATCAAATAACCAAAAGTCAATTTGAATATTTGAAATAATCTTACACTACGACTGACTAAGTGATAAGGATAAAGCGTTATTGCATTTGGCTTTGTGAACTATTGCTATCAATGCCGAGATTGATAGAAAGTCGCTCGAGTAATTTGGCTTTGATCAATTCATGCCGTATGCGAAATGCTTTTGACTTCTAAAACATCGTAGAGCTGATTAATAATTTAATAATAGTAAATAATATTTAATAAATATCTAACCAACAACACCTCTTGCGGAGCCCTACTGAGCTATTAAGTCAGTGTTACTAACCCCAATGACCAGTCGTGCATGAATTTTCTGATCCCAGAGAGATAGAAGGCTTGGTAAGCTCGGGCTCGGGACTGCGGCTAGCAGCTATTGTCTAGTGATTACTAAGGAACTTATACTATTCGAGGACACTTTTAACCACTTCGCTACATGCTGTTCTCAACAATTAAATAGTAAATAGTTTAAATTTCTTGCTTGATATAATTTCCACTAATAGGAGTGGCAAAAATTTAAGTTAAATCGTGGAATAGTGTAAAATGATAAGCATATTTAATAACGTAGTAGTAGCGGTTACATTTCACTGACTATGATTAACTCCATCAAGTCAAAATTGTTGCATATTAAATAAAATGGAAAGAATAATCTCAAAAACAGAACCGTTAGCCGAACACCGAAGTAGAATTTCAAAACCAATTTGGTCTTTTTCCTTCAATTTACTTTTAGTATCCAACATTTCAAATAATCTGTTGTGCCGTTGCTCCTTCCGACTTTTAGGTAGAAGAAAAAAAATAAGTTGAGTTAAACTAGAGAATTCTAAACGACGTCAACACAACAAATTGTGAAGTTCAAGCGAATTGCTGAAGAATATGAGAAGCCCACTGACAACTAGGCTAAAGAGAAGTTCGTAGACTAAAAAACTCGACACTTCTTTATTGGTGGCAGAGATTTCACAGGGAATTTTCATCCACTCAGAAGTATGCAAACTGGCTGATCAGCCCCAAGTAACTAGCTGAACGGTACCGTTGCGTTGCTATTTGGCTCACAAATTATCCAGGTTAAAGGAAATCAGAAATCTTTGATCAATCACATGAAATGGTTGAATGATCAAAATCTCTGAACATTTACTGGACGTACGTCGTCTGATTCATCTTGCACAGAAAACAGTATTTGTTTTTAACACCAACCAATAGCAATTTAGTAATGGGTCGAATTCAAGTGAAATATGAAACCTGCTTTTTTTCATGAATGAAATTGTTTGGACATCATATTCGATCAACTTCTCTTCTGCTGTCGATACTTCAGAGTTTCATTGCCTTGTTGTCAAAGGGGAAAAGAAAACATGAAAATGTAGAACAATAAAATTTTCCTATAGTACCCTATAAAATAGAACGAAAATATGACACATTTCAAAATTGCTTGTTTTTGTAAGTGTTCCTTAAATGAGTATGAAAATCAAAATTGTTCTTTCTTGTGGATAGCTGCAAGCAATTCCCCCTCCCCCCCTCTCTTAAAATAAAAGGCTATTAAAATATAAACAGCACGAGCTTTATTTTCTTAGGCTGGATTAAACGAAATTTTTAGCAGTGTAATAAACCTTTTTCACTTATTATCTTTAACACTGATCGCTTAACTGAATATTGGCTTAGGAGCGAATAAGCGGTATTAGTGGGACCTCTACTGGCAATGATGGAGTGGTTATGTCGGTTTTGTATTTTTGTATCAGTCTGGTCATGAGGACGCACAATTTTACAAAATTAATTTAAGAAAACAGCGCAGTAGACGAAGGACTACTGTAAGCGCTACGGTAGTTAAAGTCAGAAAACGTTGTAGAGTATGCACTTTAATTTTGTCGTGGAAATGCCATGTTATCAGAAAAACGTTGCTACCGTAATATTACTGCAAAGAGGTTGAATAACAAAGCAGCCGTGCTTTAAATTGTAATAACAGATACGGTGTTAAAAGGAAAGCCTAATGCAGGAAGCATGTCATATTTTGGTATTTTAATTAGTGTAGACCTCTTTACCATTCGAGTCAATGTATGAGATCTCATAAGGCTGGCTCAATGCTCACCTTAAGTTATAGCCATAAACTACCTTAAACATAGAGATGATATAGTCCCTGAAAGCCAGGATATACTTTCTGGTAAAGAGTTATCTAAAAATCTGTTACACTTCACAATTAAAGCACTTTTAAGGTACCTACGGGATTAAACACTGTCATTCCCAAAATTTTAAACGAAGTTTAAAAGAACTGCGTAATATTTGGCTTCTTAGCCAGGATCAAAACCATTCGAATAAAGATAGAAACGTTGTTATAATGAACGAATACAAATTGTATCGTTTCATCATAAGACAAAGCGAGTAGCTATTAGGCTTAGGCGGATTAAAACAAATTACTTTCTTGCCGCCAGGTTAGGTATACGGTAGAGGCGCCTTCCGTATCCATGCACCTCTCGTTCAACGCCAATTATTTCTACGAATATCTCTCTGCTTCTAGGATCATTACGATCAACTGTTGTCATGCTTGTGAAAAGTATTTATTCTGAAATAACACTAGACTGTTCAATAAGCTTTGTGAAGTAGAAAACAGCAATAAAGTTTAAACAGATAACCTAATAATAAAAAATTGTTTCGCGAAACCAAAGCGTGAAATTAACTTTTAACTCGACAGTTTCAAAAAGTCATTTCCTCTACTCGACACTGCTACTACACATTTAACACATGGCTAAATTTGTTGCCATAAAGCTCTTTCAAAACCGTTAAGACAAACCTAGTGACGTTACCGGTTCTCGTGAAGGCACATTTTTCTGTATTTTTGAAGGACTGCAGTGTTGCAGAAAAGGTTCTTTGGTACAGACTTCAATTTACAACTAAGACAAGTCTTTTGTCCAGAATGTTAGAGACATTTTTTCTATGTGCGTTCTTTACATGTTCAACTGTGAAGAAAATTTTGCTCTTGGAAATGGCCTAAGTAAATAATGCATCGAAATATCTCATGAACCGAGAAATGAATATTTTAGAAATTTGTAAGACTCTTCTAGGATTCTATCTACTTATACTTATACTTATAGGAACATACTTATATCTAACTTTCTACAACGGTTTTTTTAATTAGAATTCACGAGCACATCAACATTTTAGAATTGTGTTAAGCCTGTAAAATTGGCTCATTACGAAAGAAAATTATTTTAAATTACTAGACAGGTTAAGTGTTTGGTGAAGATGGTTGGGATTGTTCTCGACTATAGGTGTTTTCGCCCAATTTAGCCTACTAGTAAATCTAGTCGAATCACGCTGATAAGGAAGGTAAAATGCCGTTGTGTTTTTAAGAAGGTAAGTTTTTGGTGCCATTATGAACTGGATCCATAGCATTAAGAACATATATAGGTCAGGTAATAAGAAACAGAAGCAGAAATCATGGTTTAGGCTCATGAATGTATTAGCACAATTTTTTCCTTAGATTTATGTTTGTATACGTATTTAAGCGACTTCTCTACGGTTGTTTCTTAGTTAGACACGTCCTATGTAGGTCAGCGTACTCTCAACGCTAAACGTTGGTTAGGACAACTAACATATCCTGTGATTTCTAAACCACATTTGTGTTTTTTCTCTTGCCTCGCTGCCTCAGTCCGCCGGCTGTTAGTGAGTTAGTGTAATGTGCTGTCAGCCTCAATCCGCTCTCACTCATCGAATTCAGTATATTGTGTTCGAATGAAGAATCGTCAGCGAAACCTTGATATTGTAAGATTTTCATCTGCTTTTTTTCTGCCTTTCGACTGTAGTGATTTGGATATGAAAGGATAAATTGTTGAAATCAACAGCAAGTGCTTCATAGGTTCATCACGGCCTTGTACTTATAAGCGACGGGAAAGGACGTGGAAGACCATCGAGACTCCTCTTATCTAAGGGTGACTTCTTTTACTTCTAATATTTTATTTTTTCTAGAATTTTAAAAGCTTCTTAACTAATTTTTTTGCTATCGTATTGTACGACGCATACATCTAGATCAGCTTTCGATAGAAATTCCCGCTGATAGCGCAACGGAAGATGAAGTGGAACCAGCAGCACCAGATGACCAAACTCGTACCATTGTAATAAAACGAAAAGGTGGAGGCTTAGGGCTGTCAATAAAGGTAGGTTTAACAAGTTTACCTTGACTGCTCCCGGCATTTTTTACATGATAATATCTACCAAATATCGGGAGTCTTAGACATTACGAATTTAAGGGAGTAAAAAGTTTGATTTAGAAAAAATGTGTTAATGGATTTTCTAAAATGTCTATTTGTCAGTACTGAAGCCAAACACAAGTTGTGAAAGAATATCCGTTTGTAACAATGCTACGAGCTACTACCCAAAATTGGATGCGATGACGAAAAATATATCTTACTATACAAAGCCAGTAGGGTTGTTTTAGAAGGTTACGCATGTTTTGAAATGATCATTTTAATTTTCAGGGCGGCACCGAAAACGCTCAGAATCTCCCTATTGTCATCTCCAAAATTTTTCCTGGAATGCCAGGTATGTACTGATCAATTTAAAGTCTAGATATTATTTGAATTAGGGTGCCAAACCTCTCACTACTCTTTATGAAGCAACTCTTGCTTAATACTCGAATTTCTCGACTCAAGAGAAGGTTGTGATGAATGATTTCAATCCCATTCAAATGAGAGTAGTTCAATTTAGTTTCTCGTTTATATTTTTATATATGATTTTTTGGCAGTTTTGCATTTCACGCACCACCTAACTAGTTCAATTGCAGCTGACCAAACAGGTCAGTTATATGTCGGTGACGCTATAGTGGAGGTTAACGGTGTATCAGTAGAAGGTCGATCTCATGATGAGGTGGTAGAAATGCTCAAAGCGGATGGAGAAGAAGTTCGACTAGGAGTTCGACATTGCTCTAACATTGTTTCGTTTCTGAAGTTTGTTTGGTTGGACGATGTTTTTGCCATGTCGTTATGTGAACTGTCACGTTCAGGCCAGCTCAGTCACTGCAGCCAGGAAGGTCAGGTGGCGCTTTGGATAAAATTTATGAGCCCAGTACTTGGAAGGTAGTACTGAACCATTTGCAGTCTATGAACAGTTTTGTTGATTAGATCAGTGGTTAGATTTGAATGGACTGATCGTTGCATTTAGACCGCAATGAAGGCACAATCCGATCTAGGACTCTACGACGGACGTGAAAAGTCGGCCGGCGTTGAAGGAAAAGACGAAAAATGGAAGACAGTCACGGTAATACCGCTTCCAATGGCGTACCTCACACGATACCTCTGGGGTACTGATATTTTGAGGTTCGACATAGCAAGACATTAGATAAATTATCCTGATGTCACAATGGGAAACAAAACTATTATCAAAGTTTTACTTGCAAATAGCACTTTCCATGAAACTTTCCATGCTTTTTCCATGAAGCTGTTGCACGGAATATATGTGAATTAATAATGGAATACGACGATCGCTGAAACAAGATTTTTCAAAAAGAAAATCATTCTAGAACCTTAGCCAGATAAGTGTCTTTCAATGAGGTAATATTGCGTGTGTATCTTTTCAATAGCTCCAAGCAAGACTTTCTATTGCTAATTGGTCACAAAACTGCATTTCTTCAGTTTTCATTGCTTTTATTTATTGAAGTCTCTGAACGTACTTCTTAACTGGATTACGATTTTCTTTTTTTTCTTTAGTATTTTGTCAATTCTTCACACTTAGTAGAGTATAATTGAGCGTTCCTCGATCGGAACACGAACACTAGTTTCTTTCCAGAACTAATTCCTTCGAGGTTCGTGCAGTTGACGGAACATCATCGGGAATCATTCATTGCGCTGATGCTCGAGCACTTGAGCAGTGGATCCAACATATTAACAATCACATTCAAGCACTTAACCACAAAAGCATTAAAATGAGCAACAAATATTTGCACCAAAGTGAACAGGTATGCGAAGTTTTTCATATCATTTCCCTGAGTAACGCACAGATAACGTGGTAAACCGTATATAAAGTAAAACTCACAAACGAAGCACTTATAGTATTTTCTTGAGAAGCAAATGCGACGCTATTAGCAGCAAGGTTTATTGAATACAATACTGGCAGTTGTTCCGATGTTTTCGGCTGTTTCGCCTTCTTAAGAGCCTGGAAATGTCAAATTGACACGGAAACTCTTGGTCAAACACTATTATCACTTTAACATAAGAAGCTTAATACATAAATATTTATTCACATAACGAACAGCTTCACTTAAACACTCATCCTTTTGTTGTTAAGCAGCAATATTGGTGAATGCTGAGGTTAAGAGGAAGTCGGAACTAGGAGGCTCCAAGCAGTTAATGTTCAATCGTCCGCTTTAAATCATGGAGTGGGAAATTGAAGGTCTTACATTTACGACAATTTTAGATCTCCTATATAGGATGGGTGAATGAATATATGAGTGAAGGATTATCGGATGATCCGAAGCAGAAATGGGAACCGCGATTTCTGATACTAAAAGGTGGCGACGTGTGCTTATTTGAGAGTCCACCGGTGGGTCAGGAAATACACCGCAGAAATTTCCAGCAATCATCAGATCCTATTTCAGTTAAGCTCCGAAGACCTGAACAAGTGTCTATATCTCTACAAAAATTACGATGTGGCAATTAAGCAGGTATCCATCTGTTTTTTTTAAGTGAATAAAGCGAATCCACGTTGTAAGAAAGGTGATTACATTTCTTACATTTTAGAGTCTTTTCACGCTTCCGACTAATTGATAATTATAAGTGATACAGTGAAAATTAAGCAAAATCATCATAAATCATAGCGCCACTCTCATTTAGGAACATTGAACTCTTTTTATATTTATTTATCTTAGGGATAGGGACATTTAGGGATATTTAGGGACGAATACCTTGAGCTAACGGTTCCCATTTTGGGCCATGTTTTGCAACTCGACTTTCTTTACGAAATGTACTTCTCCAACAATTCGTTTGCTTCGCAGATTTAACCAATAGTGTATGAAGGTGCCGAATGATTCACGGCGTTTGGACAAGCGTGAAAATTCCTTTTATCTGGAAACATGCATGGCAGACGGCATACGACACTATCTGTCGTTGGAAACTCCTCAAATGTTCGAAATCTTCGAGGCCGCTTATCACAAGAGTGTCTACACAACTGTGATTGCAATGCAGGTACGTGTGCTTAAGAATTCATATTACTTTGTCCATTTCAATTTGAAAAACAAATATGGGAAATTATCTTTGAGTGTTCAGATAAGCACAGATGGTTTTTCGTGCCGTCTGTTTAACCTCACTTGAGTAAGTGAACAATACAAGCTAAACAATCATGCTGTTATATTTCCAGTCCACATTTTTATACGGGTCTGTGTGTATAAAAATATTTTCGTCGCTTATTTGTATTGTGTATGTGTATGTATGTATGTATGTATGTATGTATGTATGTATGTATGTATGTATGCATGCATGTATGTATGTATTAATGTGAAAACAACACTTAAAACCTCTATTTAGATCGATTTATGTATGAAACATTTGATATTGATTAATATAGAGTTGTTGATCGAGGTATGTATGTATGTACGTATGTATGTATCTATGTATGTATGCATGTATATAATATATTTATGTAGGCATGTGTACGTACGCACGAATCTGTGTATGCATGTGTGTGTATCCATGTATGTATGAATGTATATGTAGATTTGTATATGCATGCATCTATGCATCGATGTGTATATGTAGACATATATATATATGTATATATATATATATGCGTGTGAAAGTGTGCGTGTACCAGTGGGAAATGTGTGTCAACGCAGATGCGTTCGTTTGTTGTAACAGCGCAATAAGTATACGAGAGTAAACATAGTCTCGAAGGTGATCCAACCACGCCTTCGGCTAGAGATGCTTCATCTACTTCCTCTAAAAATCCTTTACAGTGTCTTATTTCAAAACCAAGTGAATCAACCTATTAACCCAATGAAGATATTTTACCTGTTAATGCAGACGCTGAGTAAACTTGTTGTGAAAAAGTGCCGACGAGAGTATTAGAAAAGATGGGGAAGTTGACAGCTGATTTTCTGTGCATATTTGAAAGATCGTCTACGCAGAAACGATGCTTTTTCTTCATGAATGAGTAATATTATTGAATGGAAATATTCCTTCACTATATGGTTCACATTTGTACATTACTAATTAATGCTTACTTTCTACAGACACGAACATTTGCGTGCAGTTTTGAAGAAAGACCAAGCGGGTTGGTGTTAGATATTAAACAAGGAATAAGCCTCTACGATATTCCTACAAAGGTGTGCTATATATCTCAACATTTCTCAGGTTTTATGTTACTCTCGTTATACGATTTTTCAGAGTTACGTTTGGCAGTACCGTTTCCGAGACCTACATTCTTCATCGGATGATGGAAAAGTTCGCGTGCAGCTGGTATTCAGGGATGAACGCTCCTTGGACCCAGGAAAGCTTGAAGTAAAGGTAGCATTTGTCGGATTCCTACCTGTATTGGTCCATTTAGGACAAAGACAGTAGCCAATAACAGCTTACAGGATATCGAATGTGATGAGGTACTGGCCGTCGTTTTCAACATACACTCCTTTTTGGTTACAAAAATCGTGGCTGCAGATCCCGATTTTCTCAAACTCAATCCGCTTCTATGACCTCTTATTTTAGATGAGGTGGCAAGCAGATTAGTGGTTGTGTTAATTCAATGAAAAAAATTGATATGACCACATACATACATCAATGCGACATCATAAATGTTTTGATTTCACTACGTCTACGTTGCAAACAGAACTGTCCTTGAAAATAACCTCCGAAATGTATCGTTCTGCAAGAGCTGTCAAATTACTGAAGACAGATGCAGATGGGTGTAGCTCTTGTGATTCGATCAATACGTATTAAATTAATTGGTGTGGTGCTCCCTACTTAGCAGAGCAAACGTTTAGAACAGCAGAAAATTTGATAGGCGAAACGGAGCAGATACGCTCTGTGTAGTAATTTTCTGCGAAATATGAAAAAAACATTTAAATGAAATACGAAAACGCAAAGGTTCTAGTGAAAACAAACTTTCATCACTTAAAATTAAGCACTTCTCTCCTTCTTTTCAAGCAGTGAAAGTTTGAAATACAGCAGTCCACAGAAGAAAGAGGTAAGTAGCTCATCTTCTCAGGGAAGAAAGAATTTGAGGGACTGCATTAGCATTCAAAAAGTTTTCCGCTGTTGATAGTCTGGTGTAATGCTATAGCAAAGAGGAACATATGCGAATAGTAAGAAGCAAGCATTCGGAGCCGAAAAAATAATTTTCTTCAAAAATAAAACAAAATAGAATAAAAATTTTCTGCGAAATTACGCCTAAGAACAAAGTAACCTCCTAGAAGACCGTTGACACCCACGTATTTAAAAGCCCTCGATATAACTACTATAATGCTGAGATATTTACAAAACTCCGGACCGCAGGTTTCTGCGGTGGGGAACGAACGCGCTATTGTCCTTTCCGGGGAGTAGCGCGTTCACCACCACACCATGCGGATCCTTCGTTTCGCCTGGCTCTCAGCTAGTTCTATTGATATTGCCCTCGATATAGTTTTTTTCTGCATCATATGCGAACTAGTTTTGAATCATGGCGCTTTCAAGCAGTCGTTAAGGTGTTTTTTGTGCAGGGTTCCATTTTAATTCCATAGTTTCTGTTATGTCTTCTGTAAAGTCTAACTCGAAAACCGTAATTTTACCATGTTATATAACTTGTTAGAGGAATCAGGCCTACCAAGTATTCCGTTCTCGTGTAGTCGGTGAACCAGTATCGGAGCAGTCTTGGAAGCTCGTTCTGACCAACAATACTTAAAAAAGCTTCTGCACAGGTTCCAAGATTTCGGGAAGAACCGATTCAACCAACATTCAATCATATTCGTAAAGGAAACCAAAATTTTTAATAGCAGCCGGAATGCACACCCAAATCCAATGAACCTTGAAGGTGAACTCGAGAAAAACGAATCGAGTGAAGCAGCTGAGGTGGTGTCGGATCATGTAAAAAAATAGCTTAGTGTCTCCCTAGAAAGGTTCATAACTGTTCCACAATTAGAAGGTTACGTCATGTTGGCCAAGTCATTTAGAACGTTGATCTTTGAATAGAAATATATGGTCAGATCTTTAATATAAATGTATGGTCGGGTAAATAATGCACCGAGAGAGCATTATTTCTTTTTATTTTCACATTTCCGTTTCCAAATTTTATTTCACACTGAATAACTGCATAATTAATAGCATAACAATGTTAAAGCAAAATAAAGCTCTCGGTGTTGACCAATCCCTAAGGGTTGCGCCACGAATTCGACTTCATTAAGCATCGTTTCGATGTAATTGAATGCATATCTGGCCTTTACAATGGCTTGAGGTTGCTTACCGATGTATCGAGCCAGTGCTGCTATCCTCCCAGACAAGTCCGATACCATTAGCCGATCCCAGAGAGATGAAGACTAGGTGAGCCATGGGCGCGAGGACCGATCCCATGTATGTGTAGCAGGGCGCCACCGACCACTGCGCCACATCCCACTGAACTTGAGAGGAAAAGTTGAAGGGTAAGAATATTGCAACAATTAAACAGGTATTGATGTCTGTGTTTTATGTCATCATTTTTCACTTCATCTTTGTATAGAACTTTACTATGATACCACGATAGGCTTTGTGTTGTCGTCCATGCCGAGCGTCAGTGTGAACTTTTGAAGTGTTGCATCAAAAGAAACAATGTTTCAGCGCTAATGGCTCCGTAATGAAACGTGAAATTAATTCCACAAACCAAAAGTTTTCGTTTTCAAATTGGCTCTCATCCGGTTATCGGGCATTACAAGTCCTACTTTAAATTATCAGTAGATGAAAATACGGAGTGTAATTTCACATATCTGCTAGCGCAAGTGGAAAACCAGTAGCATTCAAAGGTGTTCGCGCCTCTCAACTGTACAATTGGCATTTACGGGATTGCGCAAGGATTCCGCAAAGACACCGCAACTTACGCACGCTCATTAAGCATTCATCGTAATCGTTACGTTACACACAAACGCAAAATGAAAACAATACGCTATGAGATACAACTCATTTCTGACCAATTCCAAATCTCAACGACTTCGTCCAGTGAGCATTTCAGTGCTCCTTATCAATCAACTCAGGACAATTGCTTTCTTGGACTACTAAGCTAACGAGTCCGATAACGATGTTTTTCCGGCTGACATTTGGACATCTTAGAACAATCGTCTCTCCATAAATAAAACTGAGCAATTGACTGGCATGAGAGGCTCCTGTCTTCACTAGCTGCTCTTAATATGTCGCAATTTTCTAAAAGTACAAATCAGAAGCAATAACGGTGTGTCGTAAAATACACCACGAAAAAATAGTGTTTGGTCTTTGAATATACTACAACGTTTGGATGGCTTCAACGTGAAACCTTGTATTGCTGCTTTTTCTTTGGAAAGTGATAGACACCACAAATGAAAGTGGGACATGAGTTTTCATTGACATACGATTATACTGCGTTTAATTTGAAAATCCCAAGCAGTTTCCCAGTTAGATAATAGTTGAAAATCCTAAATTGGTTAAGCTTTCGAAAAATTCGTCTTCTTAAAGGATAGAAAAACGGATAAAGCTCTTGGCGCTGGTCAACCCTGAGGGATGCGCCATTCACTCGACTTCATTAAGCATCGTTTAAAGTGATTAGATGAATAACTGGCTATTACAGTGACTTGCAGTGGCCTACCGATGTATTGAGCCAGTGCTGCTATCCTCCCAGATAGGTCTTGTACCAATTTGCCGACCCTGGAGGAATGGAAGGCTTGGTGGGTCATAGGCGAAAAATTCGTCTTCTTACGCGGACTTTTCTGTGTTCAATGCTTAGATAAAAAGCTGATTCTGCAACTTTGATGTTATGTTTCATATCAGATTTTTATAACTACTGCATCACCCGAAAATGTTTATTTTGTCGTCTTGTGGTTTACTTTAAGTCCGATTTTATGTTTTGTAGTCTCTCGTAGCAGGTTGTCCAATGCAATAATTTCATTACTCATTTTTATGAAGGTCCTCATTTTTTTTACAATTTTTTGTGTCCAAATTGCGTTGTTGAAGTAATAGTGGAAAAGGAACAGATTCAAGCAACTTTTTGCTTCAATTCATTCTTCAGCGTAAAACAGCAAAAACAGACGGCCCATAGAAGGCGTAGAGTTAGTTCTAAAAGTTTTGTGATGAAGACGAGAACCAGAGCGAAGGAGACAGCGAAGATTGCCTGCCATCGATGGTGGTCGGTCACAGACGAGATCTAAAAGCAGGTTTATGTACAAGAGTTTAGAAAGATGTAGGAGAATAAGACGCAGGTAAGACAACGGTTTAAAGAAATGTATCAAGAGAACTGGAAATCAAAAATTTTGACAACTTGAATGTCTTTTGAATTGAAGGACAAGCAAGGAGGACGTTGTCGTGAAATTTGTCCTCACTTCTCTTGTGCAACAAAGAGGATTCGTTTCTCGATCACATTACAACATGTTGCTGAAAATGGGCTTCCCACTACAAGCAACGATGCTTTGTGCACTGGTAAAAGAAGTAGTGATAAAACACAGGAGTACTTACTGACCTCAAATATGCGCCAAGAAGGATATAGTAACCACTGCCATTGTAATCAAAAGTAATTGCTTACCGCAACCTCTTATGTCTATTCAAGACCATTGCAGTCAAAAAAAAAGTTATTAAGAAAGCGATAAAATTAATTAGTTAGCAGTGTCGCAAGATGATGGCTATGCATACATTGGAGAATTGACATAGCAAACGTTAAGCGAGTGCACATGGAGGTCTTGCTCTTTTCGGTGTGCTCATGGTATTTTTAACAATTGACTGCCGCATTTCCACTTACAGTTACGAACAAAGTCATTAGGAAAGGAACGAAGATGCAACTGCACTTTTCAGAGCCCCTTCATGTAGTTAAGCAAATAGATCTACATATCCCTGCAAGAATATGCACGTTACAGTGGCTTTCATTTGAGCTCACAACATATGTGCACTTATTCGCTAGAGCGGGCTATTAATTTTTAGCGAATTCAGTGGCCCCAGTCACTGTCAACAAATTCCTTAGCAATCTAGTTGCAGGCAGGCAGATGAGTGCAATGAGACGTTCTCTACAGTAATCAATGCCATCTACCATTGGATGAAAAATTTTTTCATACTATTTTAAGAATTTCGAGCAGCAAAAGATTGATTAGCCATCGGATAACAAATTACTGTTCCGTTGGTGCGCACTGCATTATTTAAATCTTTTTTAGAGGGAGAATTGTAACAAAGAATCGGAGTAATTAAGAGCGACATGTGTGCTTTCCGGAGGCAACACTTGCATATCTCGTTTTGCATCTAGATATCTTCATTAAAGAGAAATGTCACATCTCTAAAAGAGCGACATTGTCACGATGTATAGTGAGGCAGTCGCTAATCGCTGCCGGAAGCGGAAATCTTTAAAACCTGAGCCGGTCGTCGTCAGAAGCCGCACGGCCTCTTTCTTTTGAGCATTTGCCCGATATGTCTCGTCCTCCACGTACAAAACTGGGGCGGCCGAGTACAATTCAGTTACCATTAATCAGCTCTCAGCGGGCTATTGATGGTTGTAAAACAATCAAGATGCGTCCCAGATCAACATGAACTCAGAGAATGCGCTAAAACTGATGAGTTACTCCACTAACAATGGTTTATGCCGGTGTTAAATAAAAGCCGGTTTACAAAGGTCTGGTAAGTAGTAATTGAAAATCTTATGCTAGAGTAGGAAAACGAAAAGGACCAAGGCAACTAACAGATTGATGAGCGCAAAGATACAGTTCATGAAGGCTTGAGTGGTTGGCTGACAATTTTTCCGTCTTTTTGTTTTATCAATCATGGAACTATATCTCAACATCATTGAAATTATGGAACTGTTTTGTGTTTCAGTGTTTCATAACGTGGGATTATTTTCTCCAAAATCTGCAAATTTTGCAGATTCATAAATCCAAATTTCCTTATTATGGAAATCTCGCACATAGGTGACATTTCAAATCACTTACAATAAATCATCCTTTCTGTTAGTGCTCGATAAGCCTAGTGGGTTAGAGGAGAATTGGCCGCTATGAAAAAAGAAAACAAATCAGAAACCAAGTAGTAATAGGCAGCTCGTTGCTCCGTTAAACGCCTTCATTGCTCATTATTTGTGCCATCTGTATCATCTCTATCTATTGTGATTCCACTAAGCGTCGAAAAACTCCAGCTTGCACGAATATGACGTCCACTTCTCATCGCTGCTTGCCAGTGTTGATCTATGTTCGTTCGTGGAACTCGAACAGCGTCGCACTTTTCAATAAAAGGTTTCCCTCTTTAATTCCTCCAAAGAAGAAAGAAGCCATGGTTAGTTTCACGAGCGCTGCCGAAACATAGGTTCACTCTTAGTTGGGTTTTTGAGCATGAAACACGAATCCTTTCTTAGCTTGGGTTTACAAGGTTTCGAATCCTTATGCAACTCAACACCCACCAGCATTTCATATTAATTTCTACTCTTATTATAGCGAAATTCAAAGAGATTACTGTATTCCGAGCTTCGGAATGTGCACAGATAATAAGTCTCCTTAAAAATTTGTGTGCAGACGTACGTGTTTGTGTTAATACGCTTCGGTTACTTTCCCATACCGCCCAAAGTGATTCGGCGGCTGACATCAAACGTCAGTTAATCCCATCGACACATTTTGCGATCGTGTTCAAGTTTTTTCAGTATCAAATTTCTAGCGTTCAGCATCGTTTGGTAAACTTTTGGACGATTCGACCAAACGGTGAGACGTTCGCTGAATTGCCATTGTATGTGAATTTCCTTTCTGAGCCTCTTGTAACTTCTGGTGAACACATGCAACTACAATAATTAAAAGTCGTTTACAATCATTAGTAATTAGTAAATTAGTAATGTATAAATTACGCGTACTCCTCGAGAAGTAAGTGTCGACCGTCATTTCTTGTGAACAAATGATGCATTCCTTAACTATGAAAGCGTTGAGTGAACCAGATATAATCGCTTAGTGACTAGCTAGAGGAACAATCAGACACTTTGTACCTAATTTCTGTGCATATGCACGAATAACTCAGCTCACTCTTTGTCTTCTGATGAATTATCCAATTGGTGCACTGTAATTAAATTGATTGGTTGGATGCATTCTGGTATCACATTGTATCCAAGGATTCCTTTCTACGAGAAATTGTTACTTTATAGTAGTGCTGTGGAAAAAATAAGACTTTCCTGACATATTTTTTTTGAAAGTTAAAACTCCAAAATCCTAACCAACCATTGAAATTGTGCAGATTTACTGTACAAGTAATCACGTACAGGAGGCTAACCTATCATTTAGCCATCATGTTCGATACTAATTGGTGTTACTATCATTTGCTTCTGGCGTGAGATCTCAACCAGCAGGTACAAACCATCTCATCGCTTTTTCTCATGTTCTGAGCGTAAAGTTTCATTGCTGAGAAGCTCACTTAAGTTTCATGCTTATATATCACATCATTCATATAGGGAGAAAAATTTTTTCTAATTCCTAAATTAACGTACAGTACAAGTTTTTTCAGTGTAAACGTTTGTTTTTTCTAAAAGATATGGCATTTTAGGCTATGTTCCCCTGTGCATAGTGAGATTTCACTGAAGAGCTGGTTCGTGATGGACTTCGCATACTTGGAATTGTACAGTGTTAAAATGCTCCACAACAGTGAAGAAATTGCTTAAAGAGAATAGTGCTAGCTGTTAATGAATGAACGCTGATGAATTTTCTTAGGCTGATTGCATGCCACTAATAGTCGATGATCATCTGAGGGATCATTACCATAATAATTAGATGTGCTAATAAAAACTGATCAACTACCTCAACGAATTATCGTGTGTCGTCGGAATGCCGATCAGGTATCGCTTCTGGCCTCATCATCAGCACCTCATTTCTAATTGTTGGTCGTCTCATCTGGGAAAATGCCCTTGATTGGATTTAGCCTTCAATCGCACATGACGAAATACTCTATTCTCTACGCACAATCTTCATGCTTCAAATCCGCTGTCAGAGGAAACGTTCAGTTTATCGAGTTTATCTCTTGTTAGTAACGCATCTGCTCTGTTCATTCTAACTTCCTGCGTTCTATTAATGAGCTTCATTTTGCGGCCTCATTTTGCATGGTGAGGATCTGTGCGTTCACGTTTGTGTCCTCTCCCACATTATTTCGATGACGCCATCTCTAGTTTTCTACCGTTTTCCAATTATACGTCGTCGTCGTGGAATGTCGCGTCTATTAGTGCTACGATTACACCTGCACATCCTTGTCACCACAAAAATGATCTGGGAAACGCTCAGTCGTTAATCGTTCAGAAAAGCGGTCGCCGTTCTTTTTCGATTCTTCTTGTACCCACAGTCTAGAGAAGAGCTTGCTGGAAAGAAGTGAACTCGAAATCATTGGGAGGTTTTCTCTGAGAGAGGCAAATATGCGAAGATGAGACAGACACGTTATCTAATGCTCGTCATGGTGCCATTCTCTGGTCCTCGATGTTGTGGTAGCATGCGCGCGACGGCACCTTCCCTCTCTCAACCGATGATAATACCCTCTGTGCAGTAACAATTCTATTGATATCGATTTCTTATAACGACTTTTCACACTACTAATACACTTAGAAATTTTGTTACAATAAGATTTGTTATGTAAATATTGTTGAGTATTGAAACTCAATCGTCCAAAGTGACTGTTTTTGTAATTTTTTCGCTGTACACTGGTCTACAATCGTTTCATTGTGTTGTGTGAACAGTCTACTAAATAAATTGAAGTGAGGACTTTGTGGCAGAATGACCGAGCCTCTGTCGGTATGAGTAGCTGTGACTCTGACAAACTAAGCAACTAAATTCGGGCACATATTCCGTGATATAACCGAAGTTCTAACAAATATTGTTCCATGTTGAATTGCTAGCAAGCAACAACACAGTTTTGGTTGCGAGCATAAGGATGCTGACGAGACAGCGGCAGACGAGTTTTGAAAGTTGTTAGTAAACGTTATCAGTAACTTGTACAGGTTTTTAATCAGTACTCGAAGAAGAAAAATTAGAATCAAAGTAGTGGAAACGACAACACAAGAGTCTTTGCTTCCTTAAGAATGTGAACAGCTCCTTAGTATTCTGTTAATTCATGAAGAATTCGCTAAAGCTTCATTTTTTTTCTAAGCTTACACTATTGATTTATGCAAAGTCTTATTTCCTGGATATAAAGCTTTTTTCTTCGCACTGCCGAAAACAATAAAATAACATATTCGGTTAGCCGGTTCATACCCTTGCACACTGTGGACAATATGAGCCAGTATGTGAACACATGTTATTAGATTTGCATACTCGTGTAATCTCCAATCGTATAAACAGCACTGCAATCCTTTGCCATTCACTTTAAAAAAACAAGCTTAGATTTGAAGGTTGAAAACAAGCATTGTTGTCTATGCCTTGCTGGAGCAACTCACAAGACTCTTCATATGCCACTTTGTCGAAAGGTCAACCTGTAGTTCTATATTTATATAAGAAGACCGGAAAATGAATACTTCTCCTATCAAGAAGCTTAAAAACGAAAAAGTCTTTCTTGGAAACACAGAACAGATAAAAGTCAAAGAGCCATTGTGGTATAAGTTCGTACTGACTTATCGAGGAACTTTTGTGTAACATTGTAATATCAACATTTGTATTGTCATAGCACGAGTCATAGCTATCTTGTTTCAAAGAAGTTTGATATTTTGCCACCATCATTAATGTTATTGCCAATTTTTTTTCGCTTTTTTGTCATCCCAAAATCATTTAAAATCTTTTAATCAGAAGTTATAAGACCAGTTTCAGTGGGAAATGCTGTAAATAAGGTGAAGAATTCTTCGTTAACAATCCAAAGCCAGCTTGTGGATGGTTAAAAAATTTAGCCTTTAAGAAGTTAACTTTTAGAAACAGTGCTGCTTACTGGGAGGCTCAATCCAACGACTTCTCATGGTAGCAAGTGAGGATGATCTTTTAAAATGTCGTTCCCAATTTCTTGTCTCTCCTAGGCGCTACGTGGTTCCTTAGCGGTGTTTACAACGATACAACTGCTATCGTCATTTCGTACTTTGAAGAGGCACTGTTTACTTATTCTAGGCCATAAAGAAACTTGAAGTTGAAACCTACCGAAGCCATCGATGGATACCGAGCTCTTGCATGTAGTTATGATTGTTTCGATTAGCCACGCCCATTCGCAAGACTACAGTGTTCCAGTTGTTCCGCCCACTCTGCAATTCTTTTTATGATCATTCACTAAAGCATTGCTAACCCAAGAATTTTCTTCCTTTCCATCAAACTCTACAAAATTTTAGTTGATGTTTTTAAAGTCACTTAGTGAACTTCACCCTCCTCTTGAGTTTCACATAGTAACCACATCTTCGTTCATTTTTTTTTCTTCTGAGGAAATTATACTCGTCTATTCTCAGGACAAAGTATCACTCACGTCCTCTAGTTGGATTGTATTGCAACTGCTCATGTATATTTGATATTCGATGAGGAATAACATTAGCTGATTTGTTGAACGGCTTATAGTCCAGTACTATAATCTTTCACAAGAATGGTGAAGTGTTCAATTCATATTGCTGCTGTCGTATTCACCACTTTAGCTGCTGTCATTGCTAAGTTTCTTCCAGGTTTGTCACAATTTAATCCAAGCACATTTTTTTTGCATTATGCTTTTTTATCAACTCATTTATCCAACACAGTAGCATTCACTGAGATTAATAACACGTTTTAGGGCCATGTCACTTATCGTCCTGCTTAAATGGAGGTTCATGTTTTTCAGGTGTCAACTCGACGCATTGGTGTAGGTGGGAGTTCTTGTCTCTTTTTTTTTTCTTTTTCGAAAAAAAGGAATATTTCACTACATACTACGACTTTTCTATACACATTTTGTTCACACATTTCTGATTCAGCAGCTTTTTCTCATCGGTCTCATCATAATTTTTTGCTCTTGTATGGGCGTTTTCACTTTCATTTCAAAACTGCGTGTTGTATTTTTTGAAAAGATAGCGCAGTTGGGAATTGTTTCATCGTGTAACTCATACTATAAGCGTCTGCTTCTTTATCGAATTCAGCGAGCTGCATCACTCCGTCTAATTTTTTTCGTTTCAATTGATTTTGTTTCCTTAACTTCGAATCTGATCAGTGGATCAGGCACATCAAGTGTTTAATGCATCGCCACACTCATGTTTTACCCGTCTCAGTAACACACGGCTGTGCAGTTGTTCTGTAGTTTTTTCTTTGTTATTGTTCTGTTCGAATCACACGTGAATATGAGCATTTACTGCAAATGGAATATGTGTTGGTATCATGAGAATTCGCACATTGAACGGCTGTATGTAGCTTGCGTAATCAGCTGCGATCGATTTCCCTATTACTTTTCTCGTGCCACCACAACCTCATCTGCTGCGCAATGCTGGAATAAACAGTGCTGTTTTCACCGATGTAGCGGTGCTGTTTGAGACCTTCCTCTGTACGCTTGGTTCTGTATAGTTGCGTAGTTTCTTTACTGTGCAACGCATTTTGTTTCGGATTTCACGTTAGTCCCACCTGTCTGGAGTGTGTGATCGGGTACCCGTGATACCGTTTCCCGATCGAAGTTGTGGTTCTCACGCTGTTGCGTGGCCATCTGTCCTATTCAAATCACATCCTTTGTCGTTTGCGCAGTGCCGGAAAGCGCCAACGCCAGGAAATTGTATCAAACAATGAATAAGTGTTTAGCTCCTTAACAAACATATCATACAAAAAAGCAGCAACGATAGCAACAAATATCTAGAAAAACAAATTGCCGATTGATTTCACAAGATTAATTTGAAACCTATTAGTATATACTACTATTGCTCAGGTGCTTATCAACGTTCAAAGGTGATCGCTGTGAAAAGCCGTCTTGCGAAAAAGTATGTCTAAACGACGGCGTTTGCACTTCACACGAGAATGCCACCTACAGTTGTCATTGTCAGTTGGGTGAGTAATGTTTCGTTGTGAGGTTCTGGAGAGATATTGTGAGTACAGCAAGATTTAGGTAGGATTTATGGTCATTCATGCGTACTCTGTCTAATCGTACCGTTGTTATCTACCGTAAATCTTCGACTTGTCACACCAACGTGCCAATAAAGATTTTTGGTATGCATACTGCTAAACAGAACGTCTGCTTGCGTAATAGTATAAGAATTTGTCATCTCCCGATTTTTGTAGGCAATAATTCAGGGATTTACAATCTTATTTGAGAAATTTAGCTTCGAAGTAATGGTCGAGGTGATTTTTGGACGAAAACCAAGAGTTTCATGAGAGCGTACTGGGCATGAAAATCCTCATAAGCCTTAGTCATCTATCACTTTTTGTGACCCGCTTTGTTTTGGCCGCCAGAGATTGTAACTCTCTTTCGACCACAGTGTTCGATTCGTCATCAAAAAACTCACGCAAGGCACGACGCTGTTTTTTTTGGGCCACTGCGCACTATCCACACCGTTTTAAAGGAAATTAACTGTTCCCTAAATTTTCGATAGCAGGAACTGTTTCATTGCTGCCGGTGCGTTTTTCACGCTAGTTTGAGTAATCCGTTGAAGTAAGGCGTTATCGCTAGATATCCAATTCCACCCTGATGAGGACATGCTGGCAGCATCAGATTAGTTCTTTTGATTTCAGTAGGCCTGAGATCTTTTCTTTTATAAGATGTCTCAATGCAGAATCGACGATTTTTGATAGTCTCCCGTGGCGAGTTGATTTATATGCTGGCCGTATGCGCGAAAGGGTGAACGAATGGCTAATGAATGGACACTGATGGGCTCTATTGCCTCCTATTGACCACTCTCTGACCCTTTAGTTTCTTGGAACACAATGAGTGCCCGTGCTATAATCGAATTTTGGAGATTCCTATGGATGTCACTCGTCTGGTTGATTGTGTGAACGCTCAAAAATTTTAAAAGTGCTTTTTCTGACTTTGTTCACCAGTTCTTCTTTCAACATAATGCCCTGTCAGCGTTGTATGAACTTGACTTCAAAAAATGTACCGCTCAACAATCCTTCATTGCAAACATACCGCAAGTCACTGCGCGTGAAATTGTTCAACCCCAATTTGCCGAGGCCTTGCGGTTGCCTCTCTGAAACCCCATCTTAGATGGTTTAATATCTATACTATACGCTTTTGCCGAATGTGGATTGGAATACTATTTATTAAGCAACTCGTCTAAAATAAAAATACTGTGACGAGGATCAGAACGGAGTGTTGTTGCTATCTTTGAGAAATTGATAGTTTTTGATCAGCTGGTTTTACTCTGCAAACAAGTGCTTGGATGTCAATAGCACATGGAATTTTACAGGGACCACTGGAGAGTACTGCGAACACTTCCTCAGCAGCATATGCCAAAGTGGCACTCCATGTCATAACCACGGAAAGTGCGTCTTGACTCAAAATCTAAACGAGTTTAAATGTCAATGCAATGATGGTTGGATAGGTGAGTTTCTTTCTCAGTACTGACATGCAGTCTAAAATTTAAAGCTTACAGGTGAATGAATTGTGTTAAATGATAGAGCGGCTTCAGAATGGGAAGTGGTACAAAATTTTTCCTCTTGTTAAAACACTTCTTCCTCAAGTGTTTTCTACAGTAACAGTTCCTACAGAGAGGCACATGGTCATGTTTGCTTATCTCATGCCACGATGATAACAATCCTTCCCGTCCAGGGTTAGCGAAAATCAAATACGAGTGATGGGCTAACGCCTCTTCATCGTCTCCCTAATTCGCGCTGTGTCTCACAGGTGGTCTGGTCGGGTGTCACTAAAGAGAGTGTCACCATGTTTGAAGCAAGGACCATCTGCATTTACATATGAATGCAGGGAGCGTTCGTTCTTTATTTCAAATTGGAGCGCACATTCAACAGTTTTCGACTTGGTGGGTCAGCTGAGATGTGATTCGCGCTACCAAACACAAATTCAGCAACAATAGACGCAAACGCTTTGCTGTTGATCGAAGACGGTTGTGGGCGCACTTTTTTCTATGGGAATGTGAGTCGGCTCGACCACACACCACTGTGGGTTATTCCCCTTTTTTACGAGCACACTGATTTACAGTCATTGCCTTATCCCCATTGCGGTCTCGGAAAACGAAAAGTGCGTCGCGTCCTTAGAGCTAGCAGTCAGCAATTTAGGATTTAAAGCGCGCGCTAGAGCTACGACTAATCAGTCGATCATCACAGTTGTGTGCATGACTAAACGATTGATCAACAGTAAAGCGGTGCAATTTGATGTAGCAATTCCCATTTTATCTCTCACTATATCTCACATATGTCAAGAAGGTTGGTGTATCCGGCAACAATCGTCATGTGTCAATGTGGGAGGCATAATAACGAAGATTTCCTGTACGTCGGTATTCCCTTTTGAAGTGTTTGCACTCGTTGTACTCCTGCAGGGAAAATATAGTAAACGACATCGAGTGGTCCCATATGGTCTATGCCAGTCATTTTATTTAACACTTTACCGACTACTGCAATCAACTCATGCCTACCACTAGTGGTCCACCTGCTTTTTCACTAGAGCAATCTTCTGTATTTACAATAATTTTTGATACCAATAAAATCTAGGCGTTTTTAGTGGTCTTTTCTAGCAGTTATTTTTAAAGCAAGCACTTCTTGAAGAGAAGAAAGCGAGTTCCTCTACAAAACAGAAAATCATCACAAGTTACCGTGCAGAGGATTAGTGAAACAATTGTTTGTTGTGCTACATTTGTTTTAAATGTTCGGAAAGCTGGCTATCTATAGAAGACAATCTATGACAAAATAAACATTGAAGAAGTAATTAAATAAATATCGTTTGTTCATTTGTCAAATTGGCCTCAGAAATCTAGTAAGGTTTAAAGAAATTTTGCAAGGTTTAATGAGTAAGTAAAGTATTCCAGTAATTTATTGTTGCCTCATCACACATCATCGCGATGCAATTCAGCAACTCACAAATCTCCGTCAAAAGTTGCTAACGACTGTCATTTATAACAGCAGACGCCACTTCATCGCACTATTGGCGGTTTTAAACCGAATCGCCTGGCTCAGCAACTTGACCCATAGTTTATATTTTCGCCATGAAGGAGGTCGTCATCGACCGTGTGGTATCGTTCGGTGTCTATGAATGGGATAGCGAGCCAGTGCAGTGCCACACTTTTCTTGCTAGTTTCTCGGTAGTGGCCTTGGGGGCCTCCAATTTGTCAAAAACTTCGAAATTGCGCCGCGGTTAAAAGTGAGGCGACAGAACGTGGTTGATCACGTTTTTGTCAAAAACCTTTATGCAGTTCGAAGTGTACCGACGAATGATCTGACTAATTTCTTTGAAGGTGCGACATGTAACGAGAGGGATCCGTGTCCTCCTGAATATTGTAGCAATGGCGGCAGATGTTATCGTAATGGATCAGAGTTTGCATGCTCCTGTTCGTCTGGATTTCACGGGAAACATTGTGAATTGGACATAGACGAATGCAACATGTTCCCATGTGCCTTCGGCAAATGCGTAAACATGGTTAGTTTAGTTACGATTTGATGCAACGCTTAATCTTTGTAGACGCGACTTTTCTCACATGACGGTCAAGTTGAGCTCTCTTTTTTTACCTGCGCTTGGAAGTTCTGCGTCTGAGGTCAGCATGCAGTGCCTCCGAATGCGCTTTGTCTTTCGGTAACCCCATGTCGGGCTGTCGGATGAGCAGCAAAGTAGAGAGGACAAACGCGCAATTCGCCACGACTGATTGCGCACCGTATGCGCTTTTTTTCGCCCTGAGAAAGTTACAAGGCGAAAAACGCCTTAACGCGACCGGGTTACGCATGAACAACTGCCGCAGTTGTGCACTGCTAAAATTTGCTCTATAGCTTTCAGATAGGATCGTATCGATGTGAATGTGACGCCGGATTCATAGGGAAGGACTGCCAAGTCTATCGTAGTGGTTTCGAGTGCACAGCAACTGGTCCAAATGCATGTCGCAATGGTGGTGTTTGTGTTTCTGAGGACAACAACAATACATGCGTTTGTCCACCAATGTATCATGGTCGGTGACACGTTTTCACCTAGAAGTTTGTGCTCTTCTCTAATGCTTGCTAAGTAGGTATATTATGAGCATGAAATAAAATAGAATAAAACAATAAAGCAAACTGAGGATAATTCTTTTAGTCATTTAGTGCTTGTTCACAATAGACAAACAGTAGGATTCTACTTTTACGCCGCTGCTTAGCTTTGCCCATGCATTCGGTCAACATATTTCGAAAGCCTAATTTCACTTGTTTACTATTTTTATTTAGTAATATCGTTTTTTTTTCAGGACTGTACTGCGAGAAAGACGTTGACGAATGCTCTATCTCGAACCCGTGCGAAAACGCCGGCACATGTGTTAACATCGATGGTGGATTTCAGTGCCTCTGCACTGCAGCATTCGAAGGTTTTCTCGGAAAAAATAATAATATCACGAGTGATATTACCAATATTAATAAAAACTACTTTAGGAGAACTGTGTAACATCAACAAAGATGACTGTAAGCATCACAAATGTGAGTCAGGAGCTACTTGCGTAGATCTCACTGGATCTTATCGTTGTGAATGTCCACATGGTAAAATCGGTTTGTGGTTTTTTATATATTGGACGCCATTGGATTTTAAATCATAACGGTCTATCGGATTTTTAAGGATTTTTTTGTCAATTCAATGACCCGTGTCTTTCAATGCCATGTCTTAACGGTAGATGTATAGGCGATTCAGTTACTGGAAACTTCACGTGTGCTTGTGGTCGCGGATATACGGTGAGTTTTCTTCCACACCTATTGCTAAATGTGCACAGCGAGTGATTTGTAAGCTTTAGGGAGCGTTGTGTGACAAGGATATAGATGAGTGCGCCGAATGGGGTAACGCTCTATGCTACAATGGAGCGACATGTGTGAATATTGCGGGAACGTATACCTGCGAATGCCCACCGGGTATGCTACCTGATTTCCTGGCCGAAAAAGAAAAATAAGGAGTTGATGATTTTTTATGAGAATAGCGTTGGAAAATTTAAGAGATAGTAAATGAACTCGTTCTACATTTTCTCTATATGTCTAGATATAAGGTAAAGAACGAGCTTTTCAAAGTCCTTTCTGCTAATACTTTACTTTTTCTGAAGTGAGAGGGACTAAAATAAGAATTTTTGCTAAAAAGTAAACATTTCTTTGCAAAGACTGCTTATGCTGTCTTGGTTTAGGAGTAACAGGCCCATCGTGTGATACACTGATGGAGATGTGTGATCCAAACCCTTGTGAAAACGGGGGCTTGTGCGTCGACCGACTCAACCACTTCGAGTGTTCTTGTGCGGAAGGTAGTTAGCATCTCTAAGTACTTTGTTCACTGTTCCTCACCCACAATTTTGTACATTTTAGGTTTTAGCGGACCAACATGCGCTGAAAAGTGTCCTGAGAGCAACTGGTGCTCATGTTCAGCAAATACCTGTCTAAACGGTGGTCATTGCAGAGATAACGGTTGTAACTGTCCAGTGGTAAATGGAACCAGAATAGGAAAAAATTTTTTCTTTAAGAACTTTTTATACTGTACATTCAGGGGTTCACAGGCAAATTTTGCGAGAAGAAGCTAAGTCCATGCGATATGATAAATTGTCCCGCCGGGCATGTTTGCGTTGAAAACAACAGAACTAGGTGAGCAATATCAAGGTACGTTTTTACAGAAAGAGTTCTGTTTACTTGACAATTTCAGTTCGGTAAGTTGTGAATGTCCTGTTGGATTTACTGGATTCGATTGTCGACATGAAATTGACGAATGCACTGCGAATCCCTGTCAACATGGCGGCATCTGTTCTGACAGATTAAATGGCTACCATTGTAGCTGTCCAGTCGGTTATAAAGGAAGAAACTGCGAAGTTAGTCGGTTACATAAAACTATTAGTTTATGGGTGAGGTAGTGGATTCTGCATTTCTTAGAAGATTGTTGACCATTGCGCAAGTAATCCGTGCCTAAACAATGGTCTCTGTATCAATGCAGCACGAGGAAGTATTTGTCATTGTACACCGGCATTTTTTGGGGAGCAATGCCAATTTAAGGTAGCACATATACTGCCTTAACATCACATTGCTGTGCAAATGTTTAGTTGGTTTTAAGAGGAAGCCGTGCTCTCGAAATCGTTGTGACAACGGAGCCATCTGCCGTCCAACGGCCAATTATCGAAGTTATACGTGCGAATGCAGACAGGGATTCGAAGGAGATTATTGTGAAGTGGTGAGCCTTTTTACGTTTGTTGCATGTCTGACAAGTATGCACTTAATCGTTTTAAGGATATCGATGAATGCAATGAGCAGCCTTGTAGCAACGGTGGAACTTGCCATAACACACACGGAGGCTTTAATTGCATTTGTTCTGAAGGCTATACTGGTCAGAATTGTACGGAAAACATCGATGACTGTGCTCGAAGTTAGCGTTCTCCATTGCTAATTGAATTCGATGAACATCTTCCTCTACCATTCAAATAACATTTAGGTCCATGCCTCAACAATAGCACATGCATTGATGAACTGGCGAATTTTCGCTGCATCTGTCTTCCAGGATTTACTGGAAGAACCTGTGGTGTAGATATCGGCAAGCTAATGTTGACATATGATACGCTAGCTCATCATTTATCCAATTTCTTTGCAGACGACTGTGCAGTGAATCCTTGTCTGAACGGTGCCACATGTGTGGATGGAACTAATCGTTACGAATGCTTGTGCAAAAGTGGTTTTAGTGGCCGGGATTGCCATATCAACGATGACGACTGTAGACCAGGGTGCGTCAATAAGCGAAATTTTTTTTAATGCGTTCTGGCATTCACCATCTCAAAACTACTAGTTTCTCAGCCGATTGTAAAAGCTCGAGGCTTGTGTAGTCGTGAATCGTAAATGCGGCGCATCTAACAAAAAGACTATGTTGACCTCAGTGATAAGGTAGAGGCCGTGTGAACATAGATCACTGTCAAACAATGCCTTAAAAATATACTCTACATAGCTAGCACCTAAATGCACATCGCGTGTTGCGACACCCTTCCCAACCTTGTCACATCGTCACGATTCACGAAAGTGACATTTCTTCGTACGAGTCAAGTTTTCAATGAAATTTAATTTCTCCATGTAAGCGATAAACATAATAAATATAATCAGTGAAGGTCTTCATTGTCATCGTTTAAAGGGTCATCTAATCTCGCAATCATACAGAATTGTAATTATAGACTACTGATGGCCTCATTGCACCTAGTCATATTCGCATCTAAAGTGGTATTAAATGTGCCATTGTTCGCAGTGGACCCTAGTATTGTTGGAATGTTTGCCTAAGAGATAAGTATAGCAAGCAGTGTTTATCTGCTGTATATTATAGCATATATTTAGGTAAAGTCTACTAATTTACATCAGTAACGTGTGCTTCCTTTGAGAACAACTAGAAATCGAAAGGAAGAAAGACAGAGGCCATTACATTAATACTACAATACATATTATACATGTATAGCAAGACTAAACGATGTGTAGTTACTGCTGCATAGTTATCAGCAGACTTTTCTGCACCAGTGAATTATGGGTGTCATCGTTCTTCTAGGCTGTGTCTAAACGGTGGAAGATGTATCGATTTCGTCGACGACTACAAGTGCGAATGTCCTCGTGGATACACTGGACAAAATTGTCAAATTTTTGTTAATGTTGACAAATTTAACGACACGGATAGGTGAAACACGCAACGAGCTTCTTCTAATGAATTTCTCGATTCACTGATTGGTTGTACACTGATGATTTTGGCGTTCAGATTGGAACGCAATCAATGCGCTCTTTCCGAGTGTCATTTGAAAGCCGGAGACGGAAAATGTGATGTTGAGTGCAATTTTTATGCATGTGATTTTGACAGCGGAGACTGCTCTGCCAGAGGCCAGCCATTTACCAGATGCGACTCTCCCAGCTACTGTGCTCACGTATTCAAAGATGGACGCTGTGACCCAGTGAGTTTCTATGTTGAGTGATTTTACTGTTCTCACTGCCATAGTTTCAGATTTGTAACAACGAGGCGTGTCTGTTTGACGGCTTCGACTGCGTTCCGTTAACACCGCGGTGTCCTCCACAAATAATCGACTATTGTCGTTCCCACTATGGCGATGGTATTTGCGACCATCAATGTGATTTGCCCGGATGTGCTTTCGATGGGGGAGACTGTGCCACGAAGAAGCCGGTCACTGTAATTCATAATACTTCGTTATTAATTCGTTACTAAAGCTGTTTCAATTTAATGATATTTGATGGTGTTTTAGAAAAGTCTAAAATCACTTGTACTTTATGCGTACTTGTACTTTTCAGCTATCTGGAGACATATCGATAGTCATTCTCACAAGCCCAAATCAGTTTGTGAAACACGTCGATGCATTTCTCTTGACTCTTAGTCAGAAACTTCGTGCATCAGTCCGAATCAAGAGTGACGAGGAGGGTCCACTTGTTTTTCTTTGGAGCGGTCGTCCTTCCCCAAAGCGAATTCCTCTTCCACGCAACCAGGTTATATGAGTTTCTCCATTATTGGCTCTGCTTTATTACCAATAAAAGCTAAAAATCTCTCGGCGTTGATCAATCCCTGAAAGATGCACAATGCATCCGAGTTCACTATGCTTCGTTGGAGGTGATGGAATGCATATCTGGTCCTCATAATGACTCGTGGTGGCCTACCGTTGTATCGAGCCAGCGTTGCTATTCACGCAGACAAGTTTGGTACCAATTCGCCGATCCCGGAGGGATGGAAGGCTTGGTGTGCCATGGGAGAGGAAACCGCTTCCACGTGTGTTGCAGGGCACATCCAACAGCTACGCTTGTAACTATATACTGCAGCGAAGCGATTTAGGATGGGTAGCTAAGTGTGTCTCTGTGAAATTACACAATTCCTTATTAGTATATGTTAAGCCTATTGGAAAAGTTCAATGACGTTGACTGGAATTTCATTCAGCATTTGTCGGTCCAGTATGGAGGTGAATTCCGGCCGAAACGTTCCTCTTCGAGTGTCGGCGTGCTTGTCTGGATCGAAGTGGACGTTTCCGGTTGTCACAGCGATTGCTTCAGCAACGTAGATACCGTTGCAAATTATCTGGGTGCTGCAAATGCCAAAAAGGTATTTCGTTCATTTGAGTTTATTTTATTTAAATACTGTGGAAGAAAATAAATCGAAAACGAAACGCAAATTTTTTATTTCTAAAGGACTTGACTGAATTGGGAATGCCGATCTACGAAGCCGTAGCTCGCCGTCGAGACACTTCAAAAGTGGTGCCAAATTCCGACCGATATTGGGCTTTCATAATTGGTTGCTTTGCAATTCTTATCATTATCGCCAGCGTATTTGTGCTACAGCAAAGGACTCGAAAGCGCCGAACCATCAAAGCACCTTGCTGGATTCCACCGACTGAGGCACAGAGTAACTTTATTACAGCGACTTTTATAAAATTTATAAACGACGTTGGTCGAACAATTATTTGCTGGCTACTGATGTACACTTTGCCAGTACTGAAAATAATTCCTATCAATGTACAGATAAACTTGCCTCCTTGTCACAAAGTGAGCAAATGCTGCGAGCCGGTTTCTATTCTGATCACCTATTTGGCTCAAAAAGACCGCGTCTGGAAAACCTCAATTTCTATGATTCGGACCCATTCAACTCTTCATTGCATTCTCAAAAGTAAGTACTCTTTTTCATCGTTTTCAACCTTTAAATTTATAATATTTAGAGGGGTATATTTCAGAGTTGCGATGAAAACCACGAAGAAGGTTCATCCTCCTGCGACACTTCTACACGAGCAGGCTTCGTCAAACCTTCCCATTGAAGTAGACTCTTCCATAGTGAATGCACGTGGTCCTTTCGGAAGAACAGCACTGATGATGTTGTGTGACAACTCGGAGAAACCAGAAAGTCAACTTGTTGAAGAAGCAGCGAAAATTTGGGCGGCTGGCGGAGACTTAAACATGCAAGATGATGGTATGATGGCAACATGTGTTGCAACTGCTGAAAAAGGCTTTGTAATAAGATTCTTTAAGATGAGGAAACGGCTTTGTTCATTGCTGTTCGACGTGGTCGTCTAAGCTTGGCGAAAAAGTTACTTGACATGGGTGCAGATCCTACGATTATGAATCGCAATGATTCCACCTGCCTTCACGAAGCAGCTGCCAACTGCAATCTTGGTATGGTAGAGGAGCTTCTCAAGCACAATTCAGTAGTCAAAGAGGTGACTATCCATTTCGTAATTTTTAATGATTTCGCATAATACCGATATTTCTGATATAGTGTTTCTTTTTTATTACTCCTTATTGTTTTTGCACTGCACTTCTTTCAAAACTACTTTTGCTGACCACTACTATTATGTTTATTTTAGATCGACGTATGTGACAACAACGATCGTACACCTTTGATGAGATGCGCTGCAAACGACACGGTCGACCATCTTGTCGCAGCTCATTTGATCCTTCTCGGTGCCGATCCGTCCTTTCCAGGCGATAAGGTTTGTGTTGCGTCGAGAGCCATGAATTCTACTTATTTGATTGGGTCAAATCATTCAACCGTTAGAAAAAGGTATTTTCAACAAGAGTTGTGAAAAATTAACAAAGAAGAATTACCACAGAAAGTATTTGTAATCTTATTATGTTCAGAGTGCGCTCTCCTACAACGGACGGACGGCGCTTCACTATGCTGCACAAGTGAACAACGTTCAGATGATCGAATTTCTTATCAGCAAAGATGCCAACAAGGACGCCCAAGATTTGGAGGTTCGAAGAGACTAATCCCTTCTGCTTATCTTCAGTCCACCAGAAACAAACTCCAAATTCAGGATCGAACGCCACTTTTCTTAGCTGCCTCTCATGGTCACGTCGAAGCTGTTCAAGCACTTGTCAAAGCTGGCGCCTCATTGGAGATCACGGATCAAAAAGTACTCTATCTCCACTGTTCACTCACACCAAACATCTCTTGCTTCTAAGGGCATCGAAAGCGTGCCAATTTTATTTTTGTTGCTTCATCGGGCATTTTTGTTTTGACTTTAAGCTATGGGAACAGCATGACGAAGAGGACGAAGTACCTTTCTATCGCTTATAGCGTCGTATTTTATTACAGGATCGAACGCCTTATAAAGTAGCTGAGGAAAACGAATTCCGAAACGTCTTGGAGTTTTTAGATTCTGAAAGCAACAGAACATGTATTCCTTTACATATGGCTATCGGAAAAAATCCGGTAAAAAACAATACTCGCCAGGTCAAGGTTAGTGTTAGTAGGCTAAGAGATCAATAAATATTGTTAGTTTTTAAATGCTATCTCTTCACTGTTTTCACTAATTTTTGAAACATTTTTTTAGCGGATTCCTGTTAAACGGAAACCACAACCATTGACACCACCTCACTCCGATGGATGCGGTTCGACGCCGTCACCGCATGCCACCATTGGAACGACGTCCCGACCAACCGCATCAGTTTTGGATTCGCCATCGAGTGACCACACAAGCAGTGGAAACGACGGGTTTTCTCCGAATTCCATTCCCATGGTGTGTGCGAAATGTGTCTAACCATAACAAAATATTCTTTGATTTTTACCTAAAAGCTAAGCATTGATAGTTTCAGACGCACCCATCTTACTGGACTTCTGAAGTCTCACAGCAGTCACCACCATATGAGAATAGTGAATCAGGAGCCTGCTCTTATTATAGTAGTTACTCTATTCAGAATCCGTCATATACTTCTCAAGCGTTCTCCTCGGCTTCCTATCCCTCGTGCCAATATTCGAAACAACCTGCTACGAATGCGTACTTTGCGAATCAATTATAAGTGGTGGGATTATTCATTCTAGCCATTTTTCTCATATTTAACTATGGATTTTTTATAACCTTTGTATTTTTTGTTAGCTTATATCTGGTGCTATCATCCAAAGCTAACAGTTTTTATAACCTTATTGTCTCTCAACTGAAAATATAAGTCGCCGTAGATATGTTGTCTTCAGGGTAGCCGCCTCTTACCGAATTACTATGTTCGCCTTTGCCTAATTTATCTTTTTGAGTGGTTCAAGCTAACTGTATATATGTTTTCCATCAAAAAGGATGTTTATTGGTATGCTCGATTGGGGTGACTATTCATTGCATTTGAACTTGTAAAGTAGGCACTTACCGCGTCCATGAAAGTCTCGGTAACATTTTTTGACAAAAAAAAATGCGGGTTATTTCTTCGTTGGTTGCGTTATCTTGTTTATCCTAATAAATGCGATGTTTCCCACCATGTGTAAAGACCTTAAGCTTCCAAGAAAAATTCTTCACTGGAATTTTCTTCATGGCACATGTCACGAAAGCATTGATTCATTTAAGCGACAGCGATCAATTCATAGAAAATCAAATCCACGAGATCGTACTACACACTAGAATAATAAAGTACAAGTACAGTTCTATCAAGTACCCACAAAAATTCGTCCTTCTTTCAGTCCTTCAATCCAAGCATTTTTGCTTCATTATTAATTTCAGTTCACTTTATTTTACATCTTATCGCTTCACAAAGATTCAGTTGTTGTTATACATCGAGCTATAATAAACAATAGATGAACAACAACGGAAAAAAACGTTTTGCTCGACTGTATATTTTCCTTTCTAGAAAAAAAACCGCTTTCATTAGACGGCGGTATCCTGGGGTCTAGCCAGCTGTTGCTCACTCTTGGCTCACAAAAGAACCAGCCATCTCACCTCTCCAAGTTGTCTCCAGGTTCACTGTCAAAAAAACACACCATCATCAGCTCGATACCACCAGTGTGTCAAGCTTCATGGCGTTTTACACGCATCACGTAAATATTTGGAAAAAAGAAAAGTGCTTCTGCAAATCTATTCCTCGCACTTTTAACGACAGAATGAAAACATAGTTGTGACGAAAGATAAAGAATCAAAAAAGCTATCGCTCTCATTCTGATTTCTCACTCCAAAACCAGCTTAAGGACTTTTGTACACCGTACACTTTTCCAATGGAAAGTCGGTTCCTGTTGAAGTAAGAAATTGGTGAAGGTGAGAATTACCTAATGACAAGTCCAAACAGAAATTAGTATTGTAAGATAACAAGATTGCGTCAACTTGGCACCTGCTTAGTACCATCGTTATGTTGTCAGTCTCATCAATATTCGTTCTTCATCAATAAGCAGACACGAGGTTGTTAATATAGAATTTATTAGAACACAATTGCTGACGTTTCGGCGGTTTCGCCTTCTTCAGAGCCGTTTATTTGTCGTAAGTATTTAAGTTAGTTGGTGGATAGCCGCCGCACAGAGTAATACATGGTCGATAACTGGGTCCATGTCAGATCATTGGATCAGCCTGA